>JANLJB010004594.1:17217-33136 GCA_026212285.1 Bursera cuneata
GTGCTTTTGCTCAAGGGTTAGAAGGCTTCAATCTCCATTGTTCTTGCTTCTTCAATTCTTGTTCTTGCTATGGCTGGAGTTTAGTTTTTCGCATTTTAATCTAACAGTTGGTATCAGAGCCATTTTAATCATTCGCCTAGCATGTTTATGGTTTTGATTGATGAAATTTATTTTTGCATGATTATTTGTGTTTATAGTTTCATGCATAAANTAAAAATTAATTTGTATGTTCTTTTTATTTTTGAACTTCATTTATCTCAAATTGGATTGTATGACTTGGGCCTTTTAGTTGGACTATTGGGGATTTGACCTATTTGATTTGCCTTATGAGCTGTTTAGGCCTATATAAAGTTTTCTAAGGTCCATAATTTATAATTTAGCATAATATAGTATTTCATACATACTATTTTTTTCTGTGTTGAAATTTTATGCATATTTATAGCTGAAGCGTTGATTTCTTGTCAATTGTTGTGAGTAAAAATTGAAAAAAATATTCAATAGAGAAGTTCTGTCAAAGGAGACTGGGTTAGGTTGTTCAACTTATATTCATTGTCAAAAGCAGGGCAAGTTTCCAACTTCCAAATATTCCCTCTCCCGTTGGTGGATGTTGAAGAATCGTCATTCTTTATCTTATCAGTAATTTTCAAAGATNNNTGTATAAGCAACCTATATGGACATATTAGAGTGTGCTTTCATGGCCTAATGCTAAAAGAAAATTCAAAGGCAAAGCAACGCCTTTCAAATGGATTTCTTTTACCATCACATGCATTTCTTTGGCCTTCGCTTTGCTTCACTTTCAAATGGTCCTTATAGCAAATCTTAGCGGCTCAATCGTTTCCCTATAAAAAGACAAGGGAGTTCGTATATGATCTGATACGTTTGGAATAATTTGAAGGACTTTATTATTATTTTAATAACTAAATTCAATGTTTGGAATAATTTGAAGGACTTTATTATTATTTTAATAACTAAATTCAATATGTCTTTTGTCGGCGTTGTTGTATGTAGGCCCACGTAAATATTGAGTAAATCTTATCTTCAATTTTGAAAGGGATATAATCTAATAAAATAAAGGATTATCTTAAAAACTGCTTTAAGATCTTTAATAATATATTTATTTTATTTTAATTATCAATTTATGTTATTTTTATTATAAAATTTATTAAATNAATCTAAAGTAATTAATTTAATATAATTTTAGAGATAAACTTATGATTATAATTATTAAAATTTATATCTTTTAAGTCTTAATATATGTCCTTATGATACAAGTTAAGATTACCCTAAAATAAAAATCTATAACGTATTTTATAGTTACAATTAGATGTGCTATAAATAATTAACGAATTATATATCATTTTTTTATAAAATAAATATTTTAATAATAAATATAGAAGTAATTAGCTTCAAGACTTTTAGAGCACCTTGAAAATATATCTATTATTCTAATTTTAAAGTATGTGTCTTTCTACTAGTTGTATGAATTTTGTTTCAGATAAATTCATTCAAAAAATCCATTAAAAAATTCTATGAATATGATGAATTTGCCTATGAAATCAAGGAGAATTCTTGTTAATTTACTTGAATGGTGTTATACACAATTCATTAGCTTATTTTTTGTTTAGTTATAATTTTATCATTTTTAAAATGAAAGATAAGCTTGCTAAGACAAATAGGTGAGCTTCAATGTCATTACTCTTTACTTTTTTCAAAGGTTGGGCCCGGCCCCATTGCTAAAATTATAATAAAAGTCTTTAGTTTCAGACACAAAAGTCAAGCTTTCTAGAATACTCAAGAAATCAAGTGAATCCCAGAGGAAAAGAAAACTTTCACACCAAAAATATAGGGGAAATAACATTAACCCCCTAATTAAATTTTGAAAAAATATTTAATTTTAAATTTTTAATAAATTAATACTTATCCCTTAAAAATTAATATTTATCTCCCAGATTTTTGGGGATAAGTGTTAGTTTTTATGGAAATAATGATAACTTTTTAGGGACAAGTATTAGTTTAACAAAAACCTGAAGTTAAGTGTTTTTTTAAAATTTAATCGGGGGGTCAGATAAATATCCCAAAAACCCAAAAAATATGAGGTATTTATTCTTGACCTTCTACTAACTTTTTTATTAAGACAAATATCTCACTCAATCAAAACTATTACAAATCTCTCAAAATTTAATTTCTAATAATATTATATTTAATAGCACTATAATAAAAACCCATAATAAATATATAAACACCTATCTGATAATACTTAAAAATAACAAACTCACACCCTTGATTATAAAATAACATAAAAATCTCATTTTTAGAATCTTTTGAAATTAATTAATATTATGAAGGTATTATAGATATTTTATTTACTTAAATAATATAAAAAATAATAAATTAATAAAAAAAATTTACAAAAGTAATAAAAATATATTTCATACACTAAATAATTTGTTTAAATTTAAAATATTTACCAAAAATTTATTAAATAATTACTAAATAACTTCACTTACTAAAATTATTTAGTTTTTAGTAAATTATTTACTAAAATTTACTTGCTTATTTTATTAAAATTATTTAACAAATGAAATATATTTTTATTATTTAAATTTACTGAAATTATTTGGTTTTTAGGAAATAATTTAATTACTTAATTTATTTAAATTATTTAAATTTATAAATATTATGTAGTAAATCAAATATATTTTTGTTACTTTTATAAATTCTTATAATATTTTTATTAATTTTTAAATATTTTATATTATTTTAAAAAATAAAATATCGATAATGCTTCTTAGAATGTTAATTAGTTTCAAAGGATTTAAAAAATAAAGTCTTTGTGTTACTTTCTAATTAAGGGGTGAGTCTGTTATTTTTTAAAATAAATATTTATATATGGGTTAGGCTATTGGGACTTAATTTTTCATACCAGCTATCTACCCTTCATCTATACTTAATCCTATAGTTAATAAAATCTTACAGATAATAACAATAAACACCGCTTGTATATAATTATTTCAATTAAAATATCTTTAATGTCAAACCCATCTTTTTAACGTCAAACTCAATCTCTTCAAACGTTAAACCTAAAATAAACAATTACTTCATCTTCTTTGTCGCTACTCCTCTACCATGGCCGTCAGACTCTTCCTTCCTCCATATACTTATCTCTTAAAATCTGYAAACCAATATGCCTAAAATTCTCTCAAACAAYCTTCAAAATTTCATTCATGTTCAGGTATTTATTTTCTAATTCACAATTCTTTTTGGCCTAAAATTATTGTTTGAAAGTGTGTCTTTTTCAGTTTGCAAACATCCATGTAAAGCAACAACAGTATATCCAAATTGCCGAAGAATAGCTCCCAATTTCACATACTGTTGCCATGGAAATCTGTAACAATGTCTACAGTGCCTAGGCTCCCAACTTGCATACAAAGCCTGCTCAAGAACTCAAATTTTCATTTCCATCAG
The DNA here is from genome assembly GCA_026212285.1 of Bursera cuneata. Classification (NCBI taxonomy): domain Eukaryota; kingdom Viridiplantae; phylum Streptophyta; class Magnoliopsida; order Sapindales; family Burseraceae; genus Bursera; species Bursera cuneata. Next base: position 20,683 of record JANLJB010004594.1, read on the forward strand.
TAACGAGAACGTTGAAGAAAAAACTTAGATAAAATATCAACTAAATTAGAAAGAATTTTAACAGAGTTTCATCAGTGGATTTTGAATCCAAAACAGCTTTGTAACCCTTGTAAATTAGCTCATGAGTTTCATGCTTCCCAAATATCGTAGAGTTCTCTCTAATCCTGGTTTAGAGTTTGAGTATGCTTAGAGTTTAAAAAAGTCGATATCTGATAGTTGTTAAGCTTGTTTACTTGATTATCATCTTGCTATCTGATGGTTCTGGGAATTCCTTTCATTTGCCTGAAATTTCGTTGTGCAAAAGAGTTGAAAGAGTTGAAGGAATAAAGAAATGCAAGCGTTGGCCCTGGCCATATTGATGGTGTATTTTAGGCCAAAAAAGAATTGTGAATAAGAAAATAAATATTTGAACACGAATGAATTTTTGAAGGTTGTTTGAGAAAATTTTAGGAATATTATTTTACACATTTTAAGAGAGAAGTATATGGAGGAAAGAAGAGTCTGACGGCCATGGTAAAGGAGTTGCGATGAATAAGATGAAGTAATTATTTATTTTAAGTTTAACGTTCGAAAAGATTGGGTTTAACGTTAATGAGATGGGTTTGACGTTAAAGATATTTTAATTGAAATAATTATGTACAAGCAGTGTTTATTGTTATTATTTGTAAGATTTTATTAACCATAGGATTAAGTATTAATGAAGGGTGGATAACTGGTGTGAAAAATTAAGTTAAAAAATTAAGTCTCAATAGTCTGACTTATTTATAAATATTCTTTTTAAAAAATAACAGACTCACCCCTTAATTTATCCTGAGTTTTGATTATAATACTGTTAAATATAGTATTAAATAAAGTTAAATTTTAAAGGATTTATATTAATTTTAATTTAGTGAGATATTTATGTTGATAAAAAAATTTAATAGGAGATCGGGAGAATATACCCAAAAAAATATTATCTTTTGATCTACTCGAAATGTGCCAAAGATTTTATGCCATTGTTATAGTTGGTCTGTTGATATTGAGATACGGCCGCTACTGACTTGGAGATAAGGTTAGGGAGACATTGATGGCACCATAATTTTTAATTAAATTAAGTATACTTCTGAAAGCGTCTAGATTTTTCGCTGGGGACTTTGTCGTTACCGTTGATACTTTGGTTTTGAAAATATCTAACAGGCGGCGGTCTACTTTTCCTGCCAAAGGTCTCTAGGTCCGATTCCAATAATTACCCATTAGCAATTTTTGATATTGTATATCACGTGGGTGAAAAAAGGTAGAATTATCGGCGACTAACAGAGGTTGTCACCTAATTTTCCTGGCCATATAATCAAAAGAAAAGCGATGGAATTAGCATAAAAGTAGAGCCGAATAATCTAGTGTTTCACTGTGGTAATAGCGAAAAATGGAAGTCCTGAGCTGTTTACTCTGGTTTTTCTTGACATGGTTTTGCTTCATAGCCCTACGGTCCATTGCAAGAGGACGCAGAGCAACGTCGAGGAATCTTCCTCCGGGACCGACCCAATTTCCGGTTATCGGGAACCTCTTAAAACTTGGAGATAAACCTCACAAGTCCTTGGCCAAACTTGCAGAGGTGCATGGCCCCATAATGAGTTTAAAACTTGGGCAGGTGACAACAATGGTCATTTCATCTGCAAGCATGGCCAAAGAAGTCCTTCAGATTCACGATACAGTTTTATGTGACCGAACCGTTCGCGACGTGATCCACGCTCATCAACACAATGAAGTCTCCTTTATTTGGCTACAGGCGTCAACGACATGGAGAAAACTTCGAAGAATATCCAACTCACATATTTTCACCAGTCAGAAACTTGATTCCACCAAAGACCTACGGCGCAAGGAAGTGCAGCAACTCCTAGCTTATGTTCAAGAAAGTTGCCGTGCTGGTAGAGCAGTAGATATTGGCCAAGTAGCTTTTAATACAAATATAAATTTGATGTCAAACACTATTTTCTCTGTTAATCTAGTTGATCATAGTTCAGACAATTCGCAAAAATTTAAGGCGCTTGTGTGGGATATCATGGAGGAGATTGGAAAGACTAACTTGGCCGATTACTTTCCTGTGCTTAGAAAGATTGACCCGCAAGGCATACGGCGTCGCATGACCATTCACTTCAGAAAGCTGTTAGAGCATTTTGATTGCATGATTGATCAACGATTGAAGCGAAGAGAAGCAAATGGTTCTGTCGAAAACAAAGATCTTCTGGATGCCCTCCTCGACATCATTGAAAGCAACAGCGATGAGATTGACAGGAAGTCTATCAAACATTTGTTCATGGTTAACAAAACTTCTTTTGTCCTTTCTACTTGTCTCCGTTGAAAGCTACTTGTTCTTCGTTGATTTCTTGTTTCGAAATAATAAATTTTGTATGTTGTAACAATTATACTACAGGATTTATTTGTTGCCGGGACTGACACAACATCAAACACATTGGAATGGGCAATGGCAGAACTACTTAAGAACCCGGAAGCTTTGTTAAAAGTAGGATTAGAGCTGGAGCAAACCATTGGTAAAGGTAACCCAGTTGAGGAATCGGACATCACCAGGTTGCCTTACTTGCAGGCAGTTGTCAAAGAAACCTTGAGGTTGCACCCGGTAGCTCCCTTGTTACTCCCCCACAAAGCCTCAGCAGATACAGAAGTCGGTGGTTTCACAGTCCCAAAGGGTTCACAAGTGTTAGTCAATGCTTGGGCTATTGGCAGAGATGCAAGAACATGGGAAAATCCAAACTCTTTTGTACCTGAAAGATTTTTGGGGTCGGATCTCGATGTGAAAGGCCGGAATTTTGAGCTCATCCCATTTGGTGCTGGCCGGCGAATGTGTCCCGGTTTACCGTTGGCCATGAGAATGATACATTTAATGTTGGGCTCACTTATCAACACCTTTGATTGGAAGCTTCAGGATGGGATCACATCACAGACTATGAACATGGATGACAAGTTTGGTCTCACTTTACAAAAGGCGCAGCCTCTTCTCGCTGTCCCTATAGCTATTTAGTCCTATCTGTCTTGTACTAGTAAAAAATAAATGGAATAACGAGGACCTGGCAAATGCACTTGACATTTATCATTCTCGTTTATAAATCTAATAAAATTCTCCAACGATGGTCTTTGCTTTTATATTTCACATGATTATTACAACATTACATTAGTTAAGTAATAAATTTCAGAAATAATTTTTTTTTTTTTTTAAAAAGCCTTCTTGTCCGGGAAAATTTTCACCTTAATTAACAAATTGTTTTGGCCACATAGGGCTACACTTGTAAAAGCTGTTTGGAACAGTTACAGGAAGGGAAATCTTAATTGTAGAATACCGATGATCCTTGAAGCAAAATTAGAAGAAAAATTAGGAAATTTTGAACAAATATCCAAAATTAGGGGGTTGGTCACAAAAATAGTCAGACCTTCTAATTATTTATTTGCAAGTCTCTATCCAAAAACAGCTACTATAATTAAAATGTCATCAGTTTAATATAAACGTATTGCATCCATCCATCTTCCTCTCACGTTTTTTTCTTCTTCTTCTCCATACAGCTCACTCCTTCTCTCTTGTTTTCACTCTCAATGTAACACATAAATTCATTTTCATTATCACTCTTTCGTTATCAAGATCACGACATCTAAGCATATACGAGATCTAAGTAGCAAGAGTTAGAAAGGTACATAAATCTTGATTTTATCTCTCTTACAAATTCATATTTGGAAGTTGTGTTATAGCAATATTTTATAAGAAAATTGGAGTTACAAGTTGTACATTTAAAAAAATTAGAAAAGAAATTAGAATTGGTTAACTTGTAAATTGTTGGACTCAGTACAAGGGACCGATTGGTCCTAATTGGTCCAGCGACCTAGACCGATTGATCCTGATTGGTTCAGCTATCTAGACCGATCGATCCGCTTTTGTGAAAAAAAAAAAAAACTATATCCTGTGTGAATCGAACGGTCCTTAGCTCTGGATCAAATAGTCCATAGCTAAGGACTGAACGGTCCGTTATCCACAAACCCGGTTATAACCTCTCTTTAAAAAAAAATGGATTGAGTTGACCAAACTGTCCTTGGCTTTCATATCATTGATGTTATGATCCCAAATTTAGTTGCTAGCATGTTGCCTAAGCATCCCCTTGTTTCATGTCATTGATGTCAAAGTTAGATTAAAGCGAATTGTGCAACATTAGAACATTAAAATTTTCTTATAAACATTTATTGTATTTCCTTCTTCTCCTCTTATATAGCAAAATTTTTATAATTTCAGTCATGCATGTATAGTTAAATCAATGATGCAACCATTCCTCTTTACTACAATAGAAGTATATCATAAACAACTTTAGTGCTTCTCACACTTGCTAAAGTTTCATCACATTATCTTCATGCTTTACGTATCAATATAAATAGTAAACCAGAGTAACCCATTGAAGGATTTTGCATTTTAATCAAACAAGGCTACCAAGAAAAATTTGCAAATTAAAATTCCAAAGTCTGCTTCATCTACTTGCAATTTCCTTTTTGTTCACTGTTGATCATGTAAGTAACAATTTTGAGCCAATTTAATTTTAAAAATACCTGTTTACAACTTCATTAATTGGCACACTTATTGTTAATTTCTAAAAATTTTTTGACAGGGATCAAACTCTGCATTTAGAAGAAGGTACGTAGAACAGCAAAACCTTCCGGGGAATTAGTTTTGGTTCAAAAAAATTCGAAAAGAAGTCACCCACATTCTTGTGCTAGTAGCAAAAAGATTGAAGCCTTGAAGGACTTCATTAAGATTAGGATTAAAAAAAAAAAAAAAAATTCACTTGTTTCAATATTATATGCAACCGGAGTCTTGTTGGATTATTTATTTGTTTTTAATTATATAATGTCAATTATTTTTAATTTGAAAAAAAATAACGCACTTGTGATCATCATTGATCACTGAAATGTACACAAACAAACACCCCGATAAATAACTTAATAACCCAATATTATTATTTTCTAATTAATTTAAGTAATAGAAGAATTTTTATTTTTATTATTTTATATAATAAAAAATTGATCAAGGGTAAATAAGTAAATTTGTATTCATAGCGCGCTGCCAACATGACTTTAACGAAAAACAAGGAATCTAGCGGTATTTATGTTATTAAACCAAATATTGGGGGGAGAATTTATATAGCCCAAACCTCGATCATCAACTTCTATTCTCTGTAATCTCTACCTTGCTCTCTTCTCTTGCATTGTATCTTCTCTGGGTTGATATTGGGCTGGTATGTTTGTGTGGTGTGAGAGAGAGAAAGGGCAAAAAATACGGATGGCAATTTATCCTCGAAAACGCAAGGTGTAAACCCAAGCCCAAAGTTTTTAGACTCAGGCCCAGTTGGGTCTACCCAAGGATTTTGCTAAGTAAAGCACCATGAGTTTAGAGAACTGGTTTAAAAAAAAAGGTAGATCAGGTAAAATAACAATGATAATTAATACATACTTACATAATAATAAATAATCAAATCACGAATTATTAAAAGGATAATATCAAATAATACTCTTATGTTTTGATCTAATATAAGTAGAAAGCAAGTTTACCATTTTCATCAACTAGACTTTTGAGGTTTGCTTTTTTTAATCAACTGTTAATTTTAACACAAAAAAATACATATTTGCCATTACTAAAATTTATTTCTTTAATTTTAACACAAAAAGAATATATAAAAAGTAAACAAATTATACTCTTATAATAAACAAATTTTTACTTTTTGAATTTTTATTTTTAAAAATTTTTAAAATTAAAGAAAAAAATTTTAGTAGGGGCAAATATGTATTTTTAAGGGTTAAAATTAACAGTTGATTAAAAAAAGCAAACCTCAGGGATCTAGTTGATGAAAATGATAAACTTGTTTTTTGTTTGAGATTAGGCCAAAAATACAAGGGTACTATTTGATATTATCCCAATTATTAAATATCCTGAATTCTAAAATTATAATATGTTATTAAAGGGTAGGATTATATGAATCCCTGAAATTGCTCTACAAACCTCTTTTCCAAGCACACTGATGATTAAAAATTTTTTATAAAACATATAGATTTTTTTAAAATGAAGATTTATTGTTAATTCAAACCTAGCCAACTAATGTTTATTACATGAAAAATATGATTAAAATACGTATTTTTTTTATTAAAAATTAATGAAATAGTGATTTCAAAAAATATATATTTTTATTAATAAATCATGTAGGTCGTGAATAATTTTTTTATTCTTATAATAATTTATATCAAATATATTAATAAAATATGGAATTTCTATTTGTTACATTAATTTAGTTTTAAAACTATTAAATTATTGGATAAAAATGGATTTATTTTATTTAAGTCTTAAGATAGTGGGTGTATTTAAATAAAGAGGTGTGGAGAGCATATTTGGGGTTCATATAACGCCCCCACCCATTATTAACTACCTAAACCTCAACTTCCTAAATTATAACATATTTTAAAATCTCTAATTTTAAAATCTCATTAAAACTTATGAAATCCTATTATATTATCAAATCAAAAATCACAACTTCCTAAATTGTCATAAATATTATCAAAAAAACAAAGAGTAATTATCATTAACCACCCCTACCTTTTTCCTATTTTTCATTCATATGGGACTTTTATCATTTTTCTCTTCTCTCATCCTTAAGTTTTGAAAAAATCTTGTTTCAAATCCTCCAGTTAAAAATTATGTTAGTTAATATCTATTAACCTCTATATTTCAATAAATTTATCATTTTACCCTTACTAACACATATAAAAAAATAACATAATTTTTAAAGAACAATATTAAATTAAATAAACAAATTACCTTTAACACATATTAAAATTACTTTTTATGGATAATATTATTAACACATATTGATATTTATTTCAAGGGTAATTTGGTTATTTAAGTTAATATTATCCTTAAAAAATTAGTTATTTTTTATATGTGTTAGTAAAGGTAAAATGGTAAATTAATTGGAATATGGAGGTTAATAGATGTTAACTAACATAATTTTTAACTAGAGGACTTGAGAATATATTTTTTCAAAACTTAAGGATGAGAGAAGAGAAAAATGGCAAAAGTTCCATATGAGTGAAAAAAAAAAAGATAGGGGTGGTCAATGATAATTACTCAAAAAATAAAACAAAACTTCCTAAATCCATATATTCAAATTCAATATCTATTACCGAACTACAAATACTCATAATCAATTCACCAATTATCAATTTTCTAATATTTATTTTTAAAAATAATATTTAAAAATTAATGCAAAATAAATAAATCTCTAAATTTAAAAACAAAAACAAGCTATTTTTTATATTTCTATAAAAAGCCCAATCGTGGGATTGATCTAAGTTGAGTCAAGTCGAGCTAAATCGTCATCCCTACCCTAGTAATCAATATAGGATATTACTCATATTGTTTCACTTTATTAATCAAAGGGAGTTAGATCTTTTGACACAATTTATTGATAAAATTTATGGTTAATATTAATTTCATATAATCTAATGATTGCATTTGTGTTAAAGAAGCCTCTCCCAAATTTTGTGTTAAAAGAGGGTCTTTCATATATATATATTAGGAGTGGATTTTTTTCACACAAATTTTTTAACATAAAAAAGGACACAATTTTTTTTAATATAAATCTAGACACAAGAGTATGGCACTTGATCTCACCCAATCCAATGGTTGAGAATAAAAGTCAAAAAATTATAAAATCACAACACCTACTCCTTAGCTATGTTTGGATGTAAAACTATAGTTAAGATTAGTTATCCTATCTTTTTGAAAGAACATCATTATATTTTATAAAGGGTTAAATGATAGATTATTACTCGAATTAAATGAGACGTTTAAAAAATAGACAAGGAGTTGAAAAAATTAGATGTCATAATCACATCCAAGAAATGTTATTTTGCCATCAAACTCTAATATTGCTTCACAATTGACACATATCAGTCTCTTTGTTTTTAACACTTGAGACTTAAGGGTCAAATTGTAGTCTTGACATTTTTTTTTTGGCATGCAAAATTTTTTGTTGGTCCTTTTTCATACTTATTTCTTTGGTTTATTGCAATTATAACTTGTTATAAGATACAATTGGCATTAGTTTTTCCGAATAATATAGAGGATTAAATTGGGTAACAACGAAACATATGTGTGGAGCAGAAGAAGAAAAAAGGGTGAGGCTATATGAACCTCAAATTCACTCTGCACACCTCATTTAAATTAAAAATTAAAATACTAAATTACCCTTAAAATAAATTACTACTAGGAGCATAATAAAAGAATATTTATTTATTAAAAATTAAATTAATATTAGCAAAAATTTCATTAAATTATCGTTATGTTTTTAAAAATCATATGTATTCCTATTTTTTAAACCTTAGTTCTTTTTTTTTTTTTTTGAAGTATCTAGTACGTGTATTTAATTTCTATCATTATAGTAGTGACGTACTTTGAAAAAATCAAATCAGTGCTTTGAATGATTATAAATAAGAAGACGAATGTATCGATTCTTCTCGTTTAGATTCTTGAGTTAATGAATTTAAGATGTTCAGTATTAGCAACCATATATGTGTTAGACATTCAGTTGCATATAATTGTATATATTTATAACGTTCGGTTGCATAAAATCATACATATCTATAATGTTTGGTAGCTTATAACCATACATATCAAAAAAAAAAAAAAATCAAAGTTCTCTCTCAATTTGCAATGCAGTAGTTAAAAAAAATCAAAAACAAAAAACTAGGGTTTGTATATAAAACAAACTTGATTAAAACTTATAATTGTCACTAGAAAGAAATTCACAAATGAAAGAATATTCTCTAAAATGTTCTTCAGAATTACAAAAAACAATAAAATCATCTCTTTGTAGGACGAGAACACTCTAACGCATTGCTTGCAAAGATAGAGATTTGATTAACAAAATTTTTTGAATCATATGTGAAAGCAGAGCCACGATAATATTCGTGTTCAACTAACTCTCTAAATCTTTATAAATTATTTATTTTAAGTAAGTTTTTTATAAAATATTTAATTAAATATAATGAGGGTATGTGTAGTATCTAAAAGGATGTATCAGATTTAAATTTTAAAATTTGAGTGGTGATGTTTTAAGTAATAGGTTGTGTAGAGCAGATTTGAAGGTTCATGTAGTCCAATATATATATATATATATATAATTTAAAAGGAATTTTGAAATTGAAAAAGAAAAACAAAAAAAGGACCACGTTATTTGTACAAGAACCCCTTATATAGAAAAACGTTATCAAAATTAAACACGAGTCGAACAGAAAGCAGTTCAACTCTGAAAAGTCGTGAAATAATTCAAGCTCCATCCGAGAATCAGCAAAATTTTCAAGCCTCACCGCGGAAAATACAAAACCGTCTCGATGTCCACGCAATAATTTGTTATCTTGTAGGAAAATTTAACAAAAGCCACACCGCGGCTGCAGAGTTTGGTCGCATTTTTTTTCTATTCAGTACAGCGATTGAAAAGAGACTATTTGCACTGATTTTTTATTTGGAAAATATTACTAACGCACTTAAAAATTGAATTAACTAATCTTTTTGATTATTTTAAATGTGTTGTAACTAATACTTTTAATTATTTTAGAATTGTTAATGTAGCTTTTATTGAACGATAAGAGTTGAGGTTTAGTTTTTTGAAATCTCTGAACCAACGTGTTAATTAGACCCAAACCTAGTAAGTGTTAGGTGTCCTGACTGTGTGAATAATCAAAATAAACGGCTATGGGATTTTCCTTTAAATCAGCTGTGGTTTCCCAAAGTTTTGCAAGAGAAAGATGGATGCCTTGAGCTGCATTCCATGGCTTTTCCTGATATGGGTTTTGATCATATCCCTGCAGTTCCTTAGCAGCAAAGGACGCAAAGGAACTCTCACAAAGCTTCCTCCGGGACCGACCAAGTTTCCGGTCGTTGGGAACATTTTACAACTTGATGATAAACCTCACAAGTCTTTGACTAAGCTTGCGAAGATTCATGGCCCCATAATGAGTCTAAAACTCGGCCAGGTGACCACTATTGTCGTTTCCTCCGCAAGTTTGGCCAAAGAAGTTCTTCAAAATCATGATTTATCGTTTTGTAACCGAACCGTTCCTGATGCGGTCCTAGCCCTCCAACACAATGAATTCTCGATGGCTTGGCTACCGGTCTTGTCAGCCAGGAGAAATCTTCGAAAAGTATGCAACTTACATATTTTCACGACTCAGAAACTTGATGCCAGTCAAGACCTACGGCACAAGAAAATTGAACAACTTCTTGCTTATATTCAAGAAAGTTGCCATGGGGGTAGAGCAATAAATATTGGTAAAGCAGCTTTCAATACTACTCTTAATTTGTTGTCAAACACTATTTTCTCTGTTGATCTAGTTGGCCCTAGCTCGGATACCTCACTAGATTTTAAGGAGCTTGTATGGTGTATCATGGAAGAGGGTGGAAAGCCTAACTTGGCTGATTACTTTCCTGTGCTTAAAAAGATTGACCCGCAAGGCATAAGGCAACGCATGACCATTTATTTCCGAAAGATGTTGGAGCTCTTTGATGACATGATTGATCAACGCTTGAGACAAAGAGAATTGCATGGTTCTGTCGAGCCTAAAGATATGTTAGACACCCTTCTCAACATCATGGAAGACAACAGCGAGAAGATTGATAGAAATTATATCAAACATTTGTTTCTGGTGAATCTTTCAATCCTTTATACTTGTTTTTCTGAATAACTGTTTTAGTAAGCAGTAATGTGTTTCTAATTTACAGAAAAGAAGCTTTTTTTTTTTTTTTATAAGTTGCTATCTCACTGAAAAATTATTTAACAGGATTTATTTACCGCCGGGACTGACACAACTTCGACCACATTGGAATGGGCAATGGCAGAGTTACTCCACAACCCGGAAGTTTTATCGAAAGCCCAATTAGAGCTGGGGCAAACTATTGGCAAGAACAAAATAGTTGAGGAATCAGACATCACTCGCTTGCCTTACTTGAGAGCAATTATTAAAGAAACCTTTAGGCTGCACATACCAGGTCCCTTACTACTACCCCATAAAGCATCAGCAGACATACAACTCGGTGGCTTTACAATCCCAAATGGTGCACAAGTCTTGGTGAACGCATGGGCTATTGGCAGAGACCCAAATACATGGGACAACCCAAACTCTTTCATACCTGAAAGGTTCTTAGGATCAGATCTCGATGTCAAAGGTCAAAATTTTGAACTCATCCCGTTCGGTTCCGGGCGACGATTATGTCCTGGCTTGCCCTTGGCAATGAGAATGTTACCTTTAATGTTGGGCTCACTTATTAACTCCTTTGATTGGAAGCTTGAAGATGGGGTTACACCAGAGAACATGGACATGGAAGACAAGGCTGGCATCACTTTACAGAAGGCTCAACCCCTTCTGGCTGTCCCCATTGCCATTTAGTCTCGTTTGTCTTGATTGGAAGCAAGGGCGGCTCGGCGGAAACAAATTTTATATACAATTATCATATAAATAAATTTGATTGGAACTGTATATTTAAGTCCAAATTAACTTATACCTATTCTATAAAAAATTGCTGGTTCCGCCTATTAGGAAGCTTGAAGGTTGTGCTACAATTTAGGTTGAATTTTAGTACTGTTCTGTCAGATAGTTCGATTCAAAGAGCCGACAGAATAGTCCTCCATCAATTCCGTATTCTCCTACTTTATTTGTTATAAACTATTTTATATCAGTTTTCTCTCCTCTCAGTTTCAGCACTATATGAAATGAACCTAGTCAATTATTACAAATCCTATTGAATAAGAGGCAAAATATTATATGTATGGTACGTCATACTCTACCACAAAGTTTGATTTTAACCCGAAAAATGGCGTAATTTTCAGTTTATATCTTTACCATATGCCATTGGCTTGTTGATGAATTTACTCCGACATCATCTCATTATCTTAAAATGACAGATCTCCTAATTAGGATAAGAAATTTTAATACAATTACTCGTAAAATACAATATAGACAACTGGATATGATCATTACCATACGAATTATCACTGTTCTCTTTTTGTTTTTCATAATTATTTGTGTGTTGTTTTTGTTATAAATTTAGCTTACTAGCTAGAGATGAATTTTCTACAATAGATGATCAAAACCCTCCTCTATTAAAAAAAAAAAAAAAATTTATGATCGTAACCTATCAATATAAAATGGAAAAAGCAGAACTTTTTTTTTTAGTGCAAGAACTTCAAAGTACCATATCTTCCCTTTCAACTTATGAAAATCAAACAGTCCAAAAAGTAATCCTGAAAAGCCGATTGAAAAAATGGAAGCTTCAAATAAGTCAAGAAAGTGAAATCACTACTCTCTTCTTCTCCTAAAGTGCAGAGCCCTGCACAACGTAAAGCAAAAAAAATAAAAATAAATAATGGGTTGATATGAC
>JANLJB010004596.1:0-21650 GCA_026212285.1 Bursera cuneata
ATGAGGGTAGTATTTGAAATTGTCCCAAAAAAAAATGATCACAAAAATAAAAAATGAGGGATTTTTGAACCATCAATAGTTTATTAGCCAAATAGAAGCCAATCTTTACTCTATTGTTTGTATTCATTTACAATTTTCACATCATGTATTAACTAACTATTACGTGCTATGATATCATGCAATGCTCATGACAACCATAAATTAGATTATTTCATTTACCGTATAAAAATCAAGACAAATTTGAGATAATTTATGATCTGTTTGTTTTTTATTTTCAGAAATTATTTTTCTGAAAATTAACGATTATTAATCTATTTAAAATTAATATTAATCATATATCATTTTTAAAATTTTAAATTATTTAAAAATACCTACATATCTTTATTTAATTTTAAAAATAAGAACACAAATTTATAAACATACTCTTATTATTTTAAAAATATTGTGCTGAATTTCGTGACATACCAATAGAAACATCATTTTAGAATTGACTTTGTTCATTAATCAATATTTTTTTACATAAGGTTATTATTATACTTTGTATGATTATACAACTCTAAATAATTAGATATTTGTCTTTTGAAAAAAAAAATAGTAAACAAGTTTCAATTATTTAACCAAATTCAAATCAAAAGACAAATATACCCCTTTCTCTAAATGCATAATTTTCACTTTAAAGCTTATAACCATACTTAAAACATGTCTCTTACACCTTCAACCAATCTTTAAGGTATGTGTCGTTTCTATTGTTGTATATAAAGATGGCAGTGGGCCAGGTCAAGCCTACGTCGACCTGGCCTGCATGCTATAGTGCAAGCCCGGCCTAAGCCCAGGCCTAAGGTAGGCCAGGCTCAGGCCTACAGGTTGGACTGGCCCAACCTAGTACTGTAGTAAATAATTTTTTTTATTTTTATAAATTAAAAAATAAATTTTTTAATTTTTAAATAGTAAACAGTAATAGGACCGGTCTAAATAGTATAAGCCTTGGGCCAAATCTAGGCTTTTATTTTTTTTCAAGGCCTGATCTGCCTTGGCCTGATACTATTTTAGCCTGACTTAGCCTAGCCCATAGGCCTGTCAAACGTACCCAAAACAGGTCAGACCCGACTTGGCTCGGTCTTTTGCTATCTCTAGACTTGTATAGATCCGTTGAATCAATATAATCAATCGCAGGACTAAGAGTTCTCTAGGGTTGACAAGAGGTTGGGCCGGTGGGGCAAGGGTAACTTGAAGAGGTCATGATAATCTCTTTGAGACCGCTCCCATGTTAACAGAACTCATTTCTTTGTCCCTGGTCTATACTTGCAATTTAAGGTTACATGTCTCCAATTTACGGTTGCACCGGAGTCTACCGTAGCGAAAGGTTGGGCGTATTATAGACGCGCTTGCACTTCGTATAATGGATCTAGCTTGGAATGTAAGCCCATTTTACTTTTTGTCAGTATTTATAAACCATTGCGTGTTGGAAGGACAAAGACAACGAAACGGTGACGAATAGAAGAATCCATCATCCAACAACTCTTGACTTTGACAGGTCCACAAACAAATATGTTATTATATTATTCCTACATAATTTCAATTTTAGTTAATATTATTATACAATTATAGATATTTATAGTCTTTTGTAAAATTTTTACACTATTTAATTACAATAATTCAAAATAGTTAATTTAATATTTAAAATTATGAACAAATTTCGGAAGGTAACATAATATTTATATATTAAAAATAAATTTTATTTTCTAAATTATCAGTCAGATAATTTTTTCTTAAACTACTAATTCTATTTTTTTTTCTAATGTTGAATTTATTATAAAAAGTAAATTACTTATTCCACCAGAAAACATGATAAAAATTGCACAAATAGACAACTAGGTATATTGAAAAGAGTAGGGCGTGCTATTAATGCGATCAATCAATCACAGCCCTCAATCTCTTTTCGTCTGAGAGAAGGAAATTTGGACCGTTCATTTAACGAAATTGACTTATGTGAACGGCGATGATAAAGATATACCCCACGTTATCCTCGTGGCAATACTTTAGCATGTTGGTGATCAACGGAAGGTTTTCTATTTCCATCAAGGAATAATTAATGAGGTTGAAATTAATTAAATGAAATAGATATATAATATTTTTATTTAACTTAAGACTAAGTCCTTATAATCATAGTTAAATTATCTAGTCTTCACGTATACTCAAAGGGAAAAAGTGTAATGCCCTAAAAGTCCTCGTAATTTAAACATTTAAAAAAGGGTCCTCGATGTTTGATATTTTTAGTTAAAATTTTTCATCGGGGTAAATACTAGACACCCCCAAGGTTTGGTCTAAGTAACAAACTCACCCCTGTTATTCATAAAGTAACATAAAGACCCCAATTTTGATATTTTAAGTAATTTAAAACCCCTATTTTTATGGGTTAAGATCCCAATATTTTCCAATTCTGGGGGTGTCTATGTTACTTTATGAATAACAGGGGTGAGATTGTTACTTAGACCAAACCTCAGGGGTGTCTATCTATTTACCCCATTTTTCATCTAATTCTCAAACGGTACTAGTGGTCCTGGGCCCGTTTGTTTTGCTTATTTGAGTAGAGCTTATAGAAGTAGATCTTATGACAGTAGAGCTTCTAAAAATATGAATTTTATTAAAAAGTTATTAATTATTTGGTTGGATAAATTATTAAAAGAAAGTTTTATTATAAAAGGAAATTAAGATAAATTTTTGAAAATTAATGAGGGTACTTTTTATTTTAAAACTTTAAAAAAAGCTTAAAAAAAATTATTTGAAAAGCTTCAATTTCGGGCTTCTCCTAGAAGATATAAAACAATTTTTTTAATAACTTATAACCTCTTATTACGTGATAACCAAATGACACAATAACCAAAAAGGTTAGAAAAACTTTTAACATTAAAAAAACATTTTTAGACACTCAAGAACCTAAGCAAATGCGCTCTTAATCTATACTAAAATTCACGTAAATAAATTATGGTAAATATTGACAAGAGTAGAACATTCTCATCCATTGATAAATAATATTTTGACACAAATAATATACTGCAAAATAAACAATTAATGTCATTTGATACTTCAAGACCTTATATTTTATCAAATAATCTATGCTCTTTGAATCAAGATTTTTTCTATCATAAATTTTCACTCAAATATATAAAGATTTGTAAGTTAATATAATAAATGAATAAATATTTATCATAAATGAGTTAAAATACACACATATACAAAATTTTTAGATGTAAACTCAAATGATGATGTATTTATTTTTAAAATTAAGTAAAAGTATGTGATAGTTTTGAATGGATTTTCAATTTTGAAAATAATATATTGTTGATATTGATTTGAAAAGCATTGATAAATGTGCATTTTTATGAAAATTTTATGGAAATAAAAACTAAAACATCCAACTTGGTGCATGTTAGATGCTTAGGGATTTAAGCAAAGTTCAAGGACCTTAAAATATTTAGCCCAAGTAGTTGACCTCGATCAGGAATGATGCTGTGCCATAACACCATAACACAATTACAAATACGCGTATTCCCAAATATCTTAACAAAATTAACAAAGTACCAAATTATTATTTATTGATTTGAAAAAAAATAATTTTTCTCGCTAACGTGTATGAGATAGACTGACCCTCCAAGGAAGATCAGAAACTTTACTACCGAGTCGTTGCGCGTCGTCGTCTTAACTCAAATCGGCTACTCTGGTTCAGTTCCAAGGTAAATTAAATTCTGATTTTTATTTGAATTTTAAAATTTTGTTTAAAACTATCTCGTAATTTTTTTTTTTTTAATTCTTTGATCTGATCATTCCACTTCGCTTGTGAGAAAAGTTGAAAAGTTGAATTTTTTTTAATTTAAAATTAGTGTATTTGTTTCGTTTGCTTGGTTACTGAGAAAGCTGAGGAAAATTGATGGCAAAAACGTTGTTTAGTTTCATTTATGCGAAAAAATCACCTGAACTAAGACGTATATGAGAAACAGAAATTGAATTTTTCATTCATTTACTCAGTGACTACGCAGATCGTTAGGGTTTATTGATCTGGAGTTTATAGGACTTTTTGGGAAATTGCTTAGGAGATTTGCAATTTAGGATTTTGATGGGTTTTAACCATTTTTTTTAAAGGTAGCAGATTTGGAGTTTGGCTTAAAATAGTTTAGTGGTTTGATAGCTCAGAAGACTTGAAATCATTAGGTTGGTCTAATCAATCTAAGTTTTCAATGGAAATTATCACAAGAAGGTTTCAAACTGGGAAAGTTGAGATCATTGAATGAGGAATCTTTCTTACTTTTTAAAATTTTTATCCTCATCTAATGGTCCTAACTTCCTTGATGTGATATTTTTGAAGTATGTTAGATTGATTTGTAATTAAACAATAAAACATCGGATCATACTAGTTAAAGACATTTTTTGGCAATGTGCCTGTAGCTTAAATCATAAGTTTATTACATTAGTAACATTTAATCCAGTAATAGGAATTTCAGTGCATTTATAATTGAATTAAGAGGAATTGAAAATTTTAATTAAATGAATAAGAGATGCTTTAGTAAGACAACTATTTTACCCAAATCTCTTCTTTGTTACTACTAACAGCGTTATTGTATTTCTTCCACCGCCTGTAACCTCCGTCGTATCAGTTTAACGTGTTAGAAATTTGGTTTCTAGGGTTCTAAAGCTTTGCAAAGATGAGTGACAATTTGATGGAGAAAGTTAGTGCCTTTGGTGAACGCCTTAAGATTGGAGGGGCTGAAGTAGGGCGCAAGATGAGTGAAGGCGTGAGCCAAATGAGCTTCAAGATGAAGGAGCTTTTTCAGGGCCCAAACCCAGTTGATAAGCTTGTTGAGGATGCTACCTCAGAGGCCCTCGAGGAGCCTGATTGGGCCATGAATCTTGATCTTTGTGACATGATCAATACTGAGAAAATTAACAGTGTTGAATTGATCCGTGGCATAAAGAAGAGGATCGTGCTGAAAAATCCTAGGGTTCAGTATTTGGCTTTGGTGTTGCTCGAAACATGTGTAAAGAATTGTGAGAAGGCTTTTTCTGAGGTGGCAGCTGAGAGGGTTCTTGACGAAATGGTCAAGCTAATTGATGATCCTCAAACTGTTGTTAATAATAGGAACAAGGCTTTGATGCTGATTGAAGCTTGGGGTGAATCAACAGGCGAACTCCGCTACTTGCCTGTTTACGAAGAAACATACAAGGTACTTCTGCAGTTTTTTTCTTGCTTTGGTTTGCTAGAACTGGGGAAAGGGAGGCAAACATTTCAAGTGTAATTTGAAATTGTCTTCCGGTTTTTTGAAAAGGATGATGTATAGAGTGATTTCCTGGGCTTAGTTTATTGTGACTTTTATCCACCTAAATTCATGTCGTGAAAATTTTCTAAATAAAAATATTTTTTTCAAAATTTGTTTGACCTTTCCTTTTGTGTCCTTATAACATTAACAGAGTTGAATTTTAGTAGTTTCAGTTAATGAAATTATAACTTTTGAACACAAAAGGATGAAATTTTAACATTTATTATTCATGTTCTTTTAAATAATTTGGTTAAAAAGGATAATATTGAAGGAAGATCATCAGAGAAAATTCCCAGCTGGGAAATTTTTCAAGAAATGTAATTAAGGTCTCTTGTTATCAATTATTATATGTTTGAATAAATTGTCATGTAGGGGAAGTTAAGTATGTGTTTTAGCATTGTCAACAGAATGAATTTGTATATATTTTTTTTTGGAAAATTGGTTTTATGACTTTTGAGATTTTCTTCTCTTGCCTTCCTATCATAGAGTTTAAGATCAAGGGGCATCCGATTTCCGGGACGTGACAATGAAAGTTTGGCACCTATTTTTACTCCTCCCCGTTCAGCTTCGGCTCCGGAAGTGGATGATAGCCTTGCACATCATATGGTGCATGATATTCCTGTGCTGAGCTTTACTGCTGAACAAACAAAGGAAGCATTTGATGTGGCAAGAAATAGTATCGAGCTTCTTACTACAGTTTTATCCTCTTCACCCCAACAAGATGCTTTACAGGTATTTGCAAATATCATACCAGCTGTGTTATATTAATATATATTCTGATTTAAGTTTATTGGAATTTTGGTACTATGGAACCTAGATGTGATATGGCATGCATAAAGATGGTGATTATCTAATTAAATCATTTATATTGTTCCAATCTTATATTTGGCCTACTTGTAGATTCTTAGCAATGAATTATGTGCTTGGCATTAATGTGGGTTAAAAAAAAAAACAAAGAAAATGGGGCCAAAGCCTCCTGCGGCTCAAATGGGCTTTAACTTATGATATTTAAAGGTGGTGTTAAGCAACTTCCTCAACTGTTCTTTTGTGGTGCCATTTTTGTATCTTTTATAAATCTAATAGATTGTTAACGGACTCCAAGGTTGGGCTTAGCTATAAACAATCTTTGCTCTCTTTTAGTTAGTTTCAAATTCCCTTGGGGCACTTGCTTGATATGTATGTATGTGCATATATATATATATATATCCCACATGTTTCATAGCTATCAAGCTTGTAGGATGAATCAAGGGAAGGGTTGAGGGATTTCTTGGTATAAGAGAAGCGAGTTCAAGAGTACACAGGTCATTATTTTCTGAGAATCTTTCCACCATGAATTGGTCCTTTAATTTAATGAGATTCTGATTAAGAAAGAAGAAGTGATGATGAAGAGCTCCTTAAAGTTTCGGAATTAGTGACATTATTTATCACACAAGAGTCATTACATAATTTTTCATTTATTTTTTCTTTTTAATTTAGATTGACCTTTGTTTATGAGTCTAGCTAATATTTTTCTTTCTCCTTATCTGAGTCTTAGTTCATCAGTGGGAGATATTTTTTTATTGAAACTGTAATATCTTCTTCTCATTATCAGATTAGTAGTTAGCTCACCATCATCTAAGTATGTTGTTAGGATCCTAATTACAAGGTATGGGACTTGAATCCCACATCGAAAGTATGGGCTTCTTGTGTGGGATTTATAAGGCTTTGGGTTCTCCTACTTTAATAGCTAGTTTTCAGGGTGTAGTTCTCCCAAGGTTCTTATCATATGCATTCCGTAAAATGTTCATTAGAGGAAAGATGTTGACTATTAAATTCTTTTGGTTCTTCTAATTGTGAGACTAATAAAATTCTTGATGGTGAGATTCATTATAATCCTTAGTGAGATTTTGAGGCTCATTTTCATTTTATTCATCTTCATTATATGCTTTAATTCGATAAAATTTAATATTAACTTTTTTATCAACATTTTCAACTCAATCCATTGTCAATATAATTCAATAACATGAAAAATAGCCTCAATGTATACAGTACTGTCTGCTGCTTGTTCATTGTAGTCTTTGGTCTCAGTTATGATCTCAAGGGTAAATTCCCCTCCAGTCTTCTACTTGAGATATGTGTATTCTATAAGTTTCTAGGTTACCAAAAGGTTGTGAAGCTGAAAGTAACCCCAATTTAGAATCTAACTTGGTGAATAAGAGGAAAGGTCCAGGATTTTTCGGTATGTTTGGAACATTCTTTGCTGAGGTCAACTTCTCATAAGTTAAGCTTGTAAGGCTTCAGTAAGGCTGAATCAGATGTATGTTTTTGTCTAATTAGGAGTTACGAAATGTTTTATCCTTCAATAAGGCAGAGAAAAGCGATGTAAAATGTGAACTAGGAACTACTACCAAATTATTTTTGCTTCATCCAGCTATTTGACAAAATGATCCACCATGCAAAGCTGTAGGAAATTGGCAGTTACGAATTATGAAGAAAACAAAAGTAGAAACTACTCTTGATTCTCTGCGAGGAAACATGTGTGACTAAAAAAATATTGAACTTTAATTAAAGTTCCTAGTTAGATGGAAGCGTCCACCTGATTTGAGTTTTGATGAAATCTTATAAGCTTAACTCACCAGTTGTGAAGTTTTCAAGGAGAATGCTGCGAAATAATACCGTAGGATTTGAATTGTTGCAGCGATAATGTTTAGGGACTATAGGGGTTTGAAATTAATTAGGAGATTATTTGATTTTGATATTGGTGATTTATTTTTTAATTATAATTATTTCCGTAGGAAATTAGGATTTGTGCTTCCCTTTTTTGTTCCCCTCTCACATCCCTCTATATTCTATCTTTTACATTCTCCTTCCCCATCCTACATCTGTTATGGGTTCTCCTTTAACCATCCTTGCTTTGGACTTGTAAGCTCTCTTCATTCCCCACCCATTCCTAAGTTCCAGCCTGAAGTAACCTCCTTTTAGTTTGGACCTTGTAGGTTGGAGTTCTTGCATATGCCCATTTTCATTTGAGTATTGTCATCTCTAGACTGCTGCATTATATTCATGTATTGATTAAGATCTCAGTGCATTCTGAATCGGATACGAAGCGTACACAACCTGGACGGAGCACTGCGAATTGTGGTTCCATTTATTTTTAGTTATGCCTTGCAGTTGTCCTGTGAAGCTGTAATACTTCTAATTGATGCATCTAAAGATATAGAAGCAATACTAAAGCTTCGCATTTTCTCAAAAATACTAATATCTAATATTTTTCAAAGGATCACTTACAACCTAAAGGCTATATTTTTGGTTTTATAATGTGGTTGATAAGACTGTTCTGTTTCTTTTGAGTTTTGAGTTCAAGTAAAAATCCTAATAAGGTCTAACTAATCCTTTTATTGACTGAAACATAACTTATTTATGGAATTAAATTACATTTACAGTTTGGTTTGCAAAGTGTTTCGTGTGTTAGTTCTAATCATAATGCTGCTATTGTTGATGAATGTACTGGAATGCTGTCTAGCAATATCCAGTTATCTTAATTACATATATTGGGTTATGATCAATAACACTGTTTTTTCTATACGAATTCTTCATAATTCATAGACCATTATCTAATATATATGTGTATGTGTATATACATATGGTCGCAGAGGAATTTGAACCATCTCTTAGGTTGGAGAATAAAACAAATATTAGGGTGGACATAAATTGTGGACGACGATTTGATTTGAACATTTTCTAGCTGATCAGGTTTTATTGCGGATTCAGATGGTCAGGTTCTAATTACTTCCTTGTGGCAGGATGATTTGACAAGCACATTGGTCCAGCAATGTCGTCAGTCCCAATCTACCGTCCTGAGAATCATTGAGACTGCAGGAGATAATGAGGCACTGCTTTTTGAAGCTTTGAATGTGAATGATGAGATCCAGAAAGTTCTCTCCAAGTACGACGAGTTGAAGAAGCCATCAGTGGCTCCTCGTGAACCAGAACCTGCTATGATACCTGTAGCTGTTGAGCCAGAGGATTCTCCTCGTCACACAAAGGAAGATGCTCTTATCAGAAAACCAGCCGGTTCCCGGGCTGGATCACAGGGAGCAAGCAACGATGACATGATGGATGATCTCGATGAAATGATCTTTGGTAAGAAAGGTGGGGGAACGTCTGAAGGGGGACACGATACGAAGAAGACACAACCACCCAAAGATGATCTAATCAGCTTCTGAGGTGCTGCTATACACGAAAACTTTCACATTTTAGGACAGGAGGCCATGCATGCAGCTTGCTGATACCAGGCCATTTAGGTGTTAAAGACAATTATGTTTGATTTCACATGACTATAACCTTGATAAACACTGTTGGGGATTTCTCTTTGAAGTATAAGTTCCCTTGTTTCTTCATTTTGTGTAAGTAATTCATCGTTGGATTTGGTTACTTGATTGCTTAATGAGGTATATATTGAAGGATCATCATTATATCATAATGCTTTCCTTTTCTTCAGTAATGTATATTGAAGGATTATCATTGTATTTTATAATTTTATTTTATTTAACTTTTTTTGTTTCTTTAATTTCTAGTAAAAGTTTTCTTGCGAATTAATTATTTAAAAAGAACTTTTAAAATTATATAACCAACCAAGTTATTGGCTTAGATATTTTTTCTTAAATTGAAAGTTGAATAATTGATATTTAACAAAGATTTTATTTTTTATGAATTTTATTTTATAAATTCTACTTGAGAAAGAATATCAAATGATATGGTGTCTATTTCTCCCTAAAATTATGAGTCTTGCTTATGGTTTTAAATAAAATTAACAATTTATCAGATTTTTTTATTAGAAAAAATTATAAAAATTAACATAAATTTGTCTAAATTGTATGTTTGAAATTTTTCTCTTACAAAAAATGAAAATCAAAGAATGATAATTATACTATTGATCTGATAATTTATATGGTTATACGAGTTATTGCTATAACTAACAAAGCGAAAAATTGTTTTTTTTTTTTTTTTTTCTATATTCAAGTTCAATAAAATCGGATAAAGATTTATTTTTCGGATCCATTTTGTTAACAATTTGATATACTCAATAAATTATATTTTTAAGTAAAATATATAAAGTTAATTTAGGGTTAGTTTGAGATTGTTGTTGTTGCAAAAATAAGCAGTTCATATTTTGTTGGAGAAATAAACAGCTTATAAAATAAGTTAGAATATAAAATAAGTTAGAAATATTTAACAAATAACTTTTAAAAATTGTTTTGTTTTTTTTTTTAAATATGATAAAGATGTTTGAGATTATTGTTGCTTTTGTTTTTATTATGTATAAATAACAAAAATAGATATGTGGATTATATCTTTATAATCCTTAATTATTAATACTTTATAATCATTTTTTTGAATTATTTATAAAAATTTCAATACAAATTATAATTTTATATAAATAATAAGTTTATAATATTTTAAAAACTTAATTAAAAGAAGAAGATATGAATTGCATAACCAATTAAAATTTAATTTAATATCAAAAAATTATTTTAAAGTAAATATTATAATTATAAAATAGATATATATCTATAAAATAATTTAAAAATTCACAAAAAATTTTTTAAATAAACACATATAAAATAAAAAAATATTACTATAATATAAATTATTAAATGTAATAAATATTAATTATAAAAATTATGTTTAAATAATATGTCAACAATATAATTAAAATATAAGAATAATTTTGTATTTGTAATTTTTCATAAGGATAATTTTGATTTTTTATATCCTAAAAGTAAAAAGAGAGTCCTCCGAGAATAGGGATTTTTTATTTTTAAAACTTTTTATAAAATTAATTTATTTTTAAATTAGTTTTAAAAGTAATATCTTATATTATTTTGGCTGTAGCAGAAATATATCCAAATTAACCTTACTATAACATCATCTCCTAAAAGCCCCCAAAAGAAATTATATATCTATTTTGTCCCAATATTTCGAGAAAGCGTTCAAGTTGACACAGACAGTCTGTTTCTGTTGCACATCAATTTCTGCTCCCCTGTCCTTTCCTTCCCGTCCTTCACTCAGAGTCCTACTCTCCTCTTTCCCAAACGAAATCAAAACCAAAAACAAAAAATCACAAAACACAAATCCAAATACAAAAACAAAATGCCACCAAAACATTCACCATCAACCAGATCCAGTGGCAGATCAGCCACCTTCCTCTTCATCATCCTTCTCCTCGTGCTCTCTGTCCTCTTCATCCTCTTCTCTCTTACCTCCCGCTCCCGCCGCAACCCCCCCTACTCCGACCTTCCATCCTATCCGGATACCCGACCCGAGACCTCCTTCGTCACCTCCCTTGAACACTTCCTCACCCGCAAATCCCCCCGCCTCCCTCGGCCTAAAGACGACACCTTTGCTGAGGCCACTGACGCCGATGTTAGCAGCTTTGACGATGCCGTTTTCAAGGGAGAGCGGGAGAAGCTGTACGGCGATCCGTACTACCCGGTGAATCTTCCGATTAGAGTTTACGTATACGAGATGCCGAAGAAATTCACCTACGATTTGCTTTGGTTGTTTAGGAATACTTATCGAGAGACTTCGAATCTGACCTCGAATGGCAGCCCTGTTCATCGTTTGATCGAGCAGGTATTGCTTTTGAACTTGTGTTGCCGTTTTTTTGAGTATTACGAGTGCAAGTTTTTTGCTTGTCCAAGTGTGCTATTAGTTGTTTGGTTGATAGGCTTGTGTTATTACTTGGATTTTTTTTTTTTTTTTTAAATTGTGGCTTAAACAATGTGTATGTTCAGCATTCAATTGATTATTGGCTGTGGGCGGATTTGATTGCTTCGGAATCAGAAAGGCTTTTGAAAAATGTTGTGAGAGTTAATCGGCAGGAGGAGGCAGATCTGTTTTACATCCCATTCTTCACAACAATCAGCTTTTTCTTGTTGGAGAAGCAACAGTGCAAGGCTCTTTATAGGGTGTGAGTGCACTTCCAGGCTTTACATATTGCTGCACATCTGCTTTCTATATTGATATTTCTTAAATGTTAAAATATATGATCTAGCTTAATTTTAGAAGCTCTATTTATACTATATTTCAGTGTTATCTTGTATATTTTTTTCTGTTGAAGGCCATTGTAGCTAAATCTTGTCTTTTGTTGATATATGATTATATGTAGGCGGCTTCTTACTTTTCTTCCTTTGAGGGAATTGTTCTTGAATTCATCTGCCATGATAAATGAGCCTCGAAGTTACATGCTAATATGTTATATTCTTGTTTGTCTGATAGTAGATGATGTTTATGTGGTATGGTACATCTTGAAGAGAGAATCATATGAGCGACTGAGATTTTCACATCACCTTCTTTCTAGCGATAGTTTCGTAGTGGTCTTAGCACCGGCAGTAGCAATAACTTGACGAAAATAAGTGTTTCCTTTCTTTCTTCCCTTTTGGGTGTCTGATGTACATGACTTTGATGTAATATTTTGAGAAGAATGCAACTTTAGTTACATCACATATATCTTTTTGTGTGCTATCAATTAGGACTGAATTGAGAGTTGAATTTTTGGGCCTCTTTGTGTCTTAGAAAAAGTAAATGAAAAAAAATTAAAAAACGTTGAATTTAGGAGACTTAAGTTGTCTTAAGAAGCTGAATTGATTACAGTAATCATTTTGTGGCCTCAGTTTCTGAAATTAATAAGCATTGTGCTAATATTCCATGTTTCTAGTAGTTTTTTTTGTATTTTTGGATTGTACTCACAGCTGAAGAATCACTTGTATAGTTTTTTGTTTATTGAATGAATGTGGTATGGAGCCAAGAATCTGCTTACGCATTCTGGAGATGTAATGTACTGTTGCATATGGATGTAGGAAGCTCTGAAGTGGGTGACAGATCAACCTGCATGGAAAAGATCTGAAGGGAGGGATCACATACTTCCTGTTCATCATCCCTGGTCGTTCAAGTCTGTTCGCAGATATATGAAAAAGGCAATTTGGTTGTTACCAGATATGGACTCCACTGGAAACTGGTAACTATTGAACTTGATTTGGAAATAAATAAAAATAAAACTGCAAATGTTTTTGTTTGACTAGTTGATTGCTCATCGTACCAGTAACTGATTAATTGGTAACTTTTAGGTACAAGCCAGGACAAGTTTCACTGGAGAAAGACCTAATTCTTCCTTATGTTCCCAATCTTGATTTCTGTGATGCAAAATGTGTATCAGAAAGTGAATCAAAGAGAAGCACCTTGCTTTTCTTCCGTGGGCGGCTCAAAAGAAATGCAGTAAGAGTTTTGGCCCGATGAAGTTAATTGCTTAAGTTTTTGTTGACGTGAACTTTTTTGTTTTAAAATGTCAATGAACCCTTTTTTCCCCAGCTGCCATTTTTTGGTGAAAACAAACAGTATCATTCAATGATGCTGTTCTTGGCAAAAGAAGTGCTCTGAGAGTTTTTACCAACTACTTAAAGTTGTAATAATGACGGCCAACTAATTATTTTTGTCTTGTTCTACTCCTTTTCAATAATTTTGTCCAGCTAACTTAGACCTAACATTACCTTGAATCTGCAATTTCATCTTTTCTATTAATAGTATTAATTTTAATCAATAAGCAGGTGCCAAGCTGACTTAGTTGGTTGAGATTCTTGTCTTTTTCCAAAATCTATGATATCAAATTCTGCCTTTACTGTGGATTGGGGGGTTTTAGGGATGCTAAGGGCTATCCATAATTGTGTAGCCTGGCAATTGGACCAAAAAATAAAAAAGTGATTAAAACGTAACAGGAATACTTTTGGAGGGGGTGATGGACGGGTAGGTAGGGCTTCATTATTTTTTTGTGCCTATGTCAAGATCTTAAGTTCATATATGTCTATTTGAGATATGATTTAAATTTGTAAGATGTTACCCACTCTATTTCATTCATGACCATTGGGATCTGGATTTATTATTTGTGCATCCTGTAACCAAGTGACAGTAAGGAGTTTAGTCACATGTCTATACGGGCTTATTTGGACAATGATTCATGCATAAAATGTTGTATGGTTTCTGTAACTGTTTCACTTTTTGTTTTCATAATGATTACTTTTCAATGACACTTGTAATTGTTTGGTGCTATATCTGTGTGTCCTCTTATGTGTTTGCTAAGTTTATGTTTTCTACTTTCAGGGAGGAAAAATACGTGCTAAACTTGTAGAAGAGTTAAGTGGTGCTGAGGGTGTGGTTATAGAAGAGGGCACAGCTGGAATGGGTGGGAAAGCAGCTGCTCAAAATGGCATGCGTAGGTAAAATAAGTTGGCATTTTACAAATTTTTTTCCCGTTGACTTGGAGGTTGTACTTTGTTATATTAATCAAGTTGATTGATCCTGTCAGGTCTATTTTTTGCTTAAGTCCAGCTGGTGACACTCCATCATCTGCTAGATTGTTTGATGCTATTGTCAGCGGGTGTATCCCCGTTATTGTCAGTGATGAATTGGAGCTTCCTTTTGAAGGAATCCTTGATTATAGGAAGGTATATGCGGATTTCTAAAGCTTGTAATATTATCTGCTTTGCTGCATCTCCTGAGTTTTACAGTCTCAAACTTAAGATCATTGATTAAATAAGGTATATTTTAAAAGGATCGTAAAAAAACTTCTTGAAATAACTTGGTAATTTTGATATAGAATTATCATCCAGATTTTCAAGATTTATATATGATTATCTGATATTTTAGTATGCTGAATGGAAAGTCGGATATGATATTGTTCGCTTTCTTGTATTTTAAAAGGTGTTACTTGTAGTGTTATTTGATTATGTGAGCTGCTATAAGATAGACCCAATGACATTAGTTGTTAAAAGTTGTCACTTGTACTGTATATATTAACTGGTCTGCTGCTAGTCTAAGGTATAAAAGAATTCCCAGGTGTGCACACACGCACACAACACAGAAAAGAGAGAAAAAAGGGGGGTTGGGGCTTGAGGGGGCGGGGGCGGGGGCGGGTGGTAGGACTGTAATTCTGAGATTGCATATATATGTCATTTACATGGACACCTCAAAGTGGAAAGTCATCTCTCTTAGAAGTGATATAACTTGGGTATGGCATGCAAAATATGTTTTGATACGCATATTGTCAATAAAAAAAATGTCTTGTGCAATTCAGTAGTATTCTCTCACAGTGAAGGAGATGCAATTTCTGAATGTGATAAGGTTCCCTTAGGACTTCATATTGGAAGGCCAATATTCAGCATTCTTGAAAATTGACTGGAGTTCATAGTTGAAGTTGGTTCATTTTTGCTGCACGTAACATGGAAAATTTTAATTCAAAGAATTGGTGATTAAACTTATTTTTGTCTTACTGGGCAGTTGCTGAGGTTTCTCTTACTTCATATTATGCAGATAGCTTTATTTGTTTCTTCCAGTGATGCCTTACAACCAGGATGGCTTTTGAAATTTCTAAAAGATGTTAGCCCTGCTCAAATTCAAGAAATGCGGAGAAACCTTGTACAGGTTTGTGACTGTAAATTTGACATAACCGCTGCTGTCATCTTGTAGTATCGGTTTGTGCATATAATGTCAAATGATTGGTGTGCAAACATGGATTTCTGTGGTCCAAGTTTTTAACAGTTTAGATCCATTTGGAACAGGGAAGGCCAAAAATTTATGTCTGGGGGGTAACTAGAAGAGAGTTACATTTGATTTCTTCAG
This sequence comes from Bursera cuneata, assembly GCA_026212285.1. Lineage (NCBI taxonomy): Eukaryota > Viridiplantae > Streptophyta > Magnoliopsida > Sapindales > Burseraceae > Bursera > Bursera cuneata. Next base: position 15,966 of record JANLJB010004596.1, read on the forward strand.
CTGGCACTTTTATTTTTCTCTTTTTACAATTTTTTATGTTCTCTTGATTTGTGAAATTAAACTTGTAAATCAGCTATTTCTTTGAGGTGACTAAAGTTATTGTTTTCGTTTATTTCAGTACTCGAGGCATTTCCTGTACTCCAGTCCAGCACAACCCTTGGGACCAGAAGACTTGGTTTGGAGAATGGTTTGTACTCTCTCTCTCTCTCTCGTTGTGCACCAAAAGTCCTGGTGCACATATCAAGGACTTAGTTCTGGTCCAACCATAACCCGTGGGACATGAGAGGCCAGTTTCTGGCCCAGCTGGGTTCCTCTCTGCACCCATTTCTTTCTGTAACCAATATATATAGGAGAATGGTGCTAAGCATTGGACAATAGTTTGATATTTACAGTGTCACTTTTCATTTTGAAAGTGTTATATATTCACCAACTGGCCAAAGCTTTTTTGTGTCTCTTCTGTTTCTGTAGGGCCATTCAAGTAGTTTATGTTAGCATTCTGGATGGCAATTTTTTCTTTGGTGATAGAATTAGTTAAGCTGTGATTTCTGAGCAATTGAGGAAGTCAAAAACACTGATTAGATCCCCAAATGAAAAATAGAATTTCTTCTCTTTTAGATTTTATTGGAATATGGTGAATAAATGAGAACTTTAGAGATATTCTAGGATACTAATGAAGGCCTTTAACTCCAATTTGACAGACAACGTAATTGCACAAATAGTGTTATCCTTTTTTGGCACCCAAAGTTGGGGGAGAACTTAATGCTTGAGTCTTTTAACTCTTTAAACTAAACTCGGCTATATTACTTAGGATGATGATTCAGGAATCAGTCCCAGGCTCTGATCTGTTCACCCAGAGATGAGGACATCATTTAGTCATATTCTACTTTTTATAATTTCTTTTAATTTTCAATTCTAATCTGTGCTGATATAAAATCTGTAGAAATTGCTAAAAACATAATGGAATACTGCAAGAAACCAAAAATTCAAAAATCAATATCTAATAGTCAGTTTTCTTTTGCAACAGATGGCCGGTAAGTTGATAAACATCAAGCTTCATACCCGGAGATCACAGCGTGTGGTTAAAGGATCTAGAAGCGTATGCACTTGTGATTGCAGACATGCCAACATTACAATTACATCACTTTTATCTTGATTTTGTGTCTGGAGTGCATATATTCTTTCAGAAAGGATTTAAGACTGCATTTTCGGGAATTTAGAAATTAAAATTAAAAAAGAAAGAGCTGCTATTTTTTAAAAATTAAAATTAGAAAAAGAAAAAAGGAAATCTGGGGAGACGAGGGAGTTGCAGTACCATAGTATTTCCACATTTAAATATGAGTTTTATTAAATAGGTTCCAAGGTTTTCATTTTATCTGGCTTTCTGTAATGAGTTATGGATGATGAATTATGTCAATTTTGTTCTACTGGGTATCTATTTCTTCTTGTAAACGTTATTTGTGTTATGGAATACAATATTTTGAAGGTTCAAAAAAGTTTGAGTAGACCAAACCCATATCGCCATGCTTGATTAGGTTTATTATATTTGGAATCATATCCCATGTAACTGGGAAATTGACAATTTCAATAATTGTTTTGTTTGTATGATAATAAACAAAGTTTTTTATAGAAATTTATTTAACTGTATACTTGTATAAACTCTTTATACAAACTATTATTCCATCATGGCATCAATAATTATAAGTTTATACATAAATTTTAGCGTAAGGTAAGTTACGAAATTTTTTAGACGTGTGGAGTTTTTCCTGCACTTCTAAAGAGCGAAATTTTGACTCATTGCACCAAAAACTATAAATTCGGGTTCAGATTACGTAACTTTTAATTACAGTCTAGATTTTTGATAGCCATTATGAAAAATATAGCTTGTAAGTGTGAGTTTTTCTTGGACATGACAAGGCAATTTTTTTTAGTGAGTTAAAACACCTACTTTAGCACGATATAAAATATAGAAATTTTAACCAAAAAAATTTTGGCATGTGAGAATTTCTCTAGCACTGGAAATGTGAAATTTTTTGTTGAGTGAAAACATTTACATTTTTACAAAAAAAACTACAAATTTGGGTTTAGAATACAGAAATTTTAAACACGATTGAGCATTTTTGTCAAATATTACAAAAGATTTAGCATTGTGCAAGAAATGAAATTTTTATTGGAAGTGCAAGAGTCAAAAACTTGAAAAGTGCAAGTGAGAAGCATGAGTTGAATCAACAATCCTAGTCATAAGCCTACATGTTTCATACTTGCAAGTAAATGAGCTACTGTAAAAGTTCATTTTTTTTAATTCTAATAGGAAAGTCTTTTACGGACTTCAATTTTCAGTTGATATTCCATATTGCTTTGGGATTACCTTTGATCTGGGCTTGTCTTGCATTGCTTCCGCCTGAAAATAAAAAAAAAGGATCGAACTTTTAAAATTCAATATAGTCACAGAATAAAGTTTTTTGGGAGATTTTTAAAATAACTACATTCAAGGAATTGGATTGAAATATAACAAAAAAATAAAACTTTAATTGTTTAACTAAACTGTTAAGTATGTAGGCCCTTAGATATTGATTCGTTAACCTTTTAGCTCGTAATGGGTTAACAATCCATTTGTTTTGACTAATCCGTAGGTCGTAGGTCTGTAACGGATCAATAAATCAATATTTATGTCGTCTACGAATATAATTGGCTGATTAGATAATCAAAATTTTAACTTTTTTATTATCCAAGTTTTGTAGTGCTACTTTAACATTTTGAGGCTCAATCTTGCCCAAAAACACTTGAAAAATCAAGGACACCTTCCAAATAGTAATCGCCTGTTGAACAGGAGAATTACTTACCATATCCAATTTTAATATCTCAAAGTTTTTCTTCCATTTCTAGTTTTATCTTCGTCCAATTATAAGTTAACAAGTGTACTGTAGCATCAAGATAATTATAATGTATTTCAATAAATTTCTTTTAAATCAATAAAAAATATAATATGGTTAAGATGTTCAATTCCAATTTATTATTATTTAAAAAAAAAGTTTAAACAGTAGAGATGGTTTAGGTTCTAGGAAGTAGAGATAAGCTTTACCTTTCAAAAGAGTATAAAAACATGAATAACAATAAAATTAATAATTTAAGCAATGCAGTTGAAAGGCGTTAGAAAGAAGAAAGACTCGCAACAAGAAGTTTGAAAATCGAAAAATGTGAAACCCAAAAAACGGTGCAAGGTCCCGTTACAATAGAGACAGCACGTGGTTTGTGGGTCCCACACAGTCCATCACGACACAGTATGGGGATAGTTACCACCGGTAGTAGTAGTAGTAGGCCGGGCCTGGCCCACTTCGAGCCCACCAACCTCAGCTGAATTAGGAGACTATGAGACTTGCTGATCGTGACTCCTCCTACTCGTTAGGGCTGCCACGTGGCACGTGTTTATAAGGCATCATGGTGATGTTGATGGTGGTGGGTCTCACCCTGATCGTGGGTGGGGCTATTTAATCAACATTTAACATTTTTTTTTTAAATTCGGTTCAATGAAAAATTCATGAAAAGAAAGAAAATCAATAAATTAAAATAATTAACTAAAGCAATATAAAATTAAAATAGAGAATATTATAAATTATATTTTAAATAAGGGTCATATTGATATATATGTTTTGATAAGTTTCTTGTAATAATTAATAAATATATATGATTCGTAATTGAAATATTGATACCATCTTGAACCTTTCATTATTGAGTTGTGTAAGTCTTTATGTGAATTATAATAAAAGAGAATATAATTTCAACTAAATCAATATTTTAGCACATGTAAGTTTTGATTGGTTCTTCGAAGAGCTCGTCATGTTCACATTTGCTCGCAAATAATAGGAATATCATCTTAGATTCAGATCTTATAAATGTAGAAACAATATAAACCATCACAATAGTTCATCTTAAATATGTTTTCTTTGTTTCTCTTGACTAGGAAAAATCTTATTTATAGAGGAGATTATTTTATTTAATCTTTTATATTCTTTTATAACCATTGATCCTCCACAATCTAATAATTATAAAGTTATTGAGTTAGCATAATGATAATTACTTTTCTTTTTCTTTCACTAACTATTAAATCGTAGTTGATCACTAGTTATGAGAGTGTAAGAAATTAAGTTATAATAGTCTAACTCTATTTATATTGTTCCAAATTTTCAGAAGATAATCAAATTAAAGGGCACATTTTTAAAATGATCAAGTTCCTAATTAGATATCATGATCTTGTGCAATAAATCGATAAACAGACAATGATTTTTTTGTTATTGTTTGACGCTAATGCTCAACAAATTATAGTGTTAGATACATTGTCTGACACACTGCACTACATGTTTTATAATATAAGATATTGAGCGTCTCATATTGAATGAGTTATGATATCTAAATTTTTAGAACATAGTATAGTTTTTAACATATATATTACACTTCTCAAATTGTTTATTAAAATCATGCATCAGAAATAATTTGATATTTATTTAAGCTACCAAATTATTTATTATATTATTATACCATTTACTTATTAATTAATAATAAAATTTATAACATTTTATGATGTAAAATTTGGAATAAATTAGGAAGGTTATTTATTATTCAATTTTTTAGACACAATTTTTTTATTTAAAAAAAAAAAAAAAACGAAAACACACCCTGATATCGAGGACCAAAAAGATTTAAAAATTTCAACGCGTAGCGTGAGCAATCATCTCTGCCGTGATTGGAGCGTGGATTTCACGTTCCTTAAAGGACGAGGGTAAGTTTCAGCAAGTGAGTTGCCAAATAAACGAGAAGCCACATAGGAGACAGACAGGCATTCGCTAATCATTCCGCCCATCCCGCGTGAAGATTTCAAAGGACACCACTCCGCAATTTAACGGATCTGCAAGGGTAATTTAACAATTCAACTCTTAAAACATAAAGGGTAATTTAGGAAATCCAATCTGAATACGTAAGCCCAAAAGCCAAAAAGTTCAATTTAGATTCCCCTCACGCCATGGGCAGAACGTGGCGTGGCGTTCCGTCTGTTTGTAAAGGAGCATCAGCACATGTTTTGACACGCACACAAATAAACAATTTGATAATAATTTTGAAATTTTCTTATAAATAATATTAAAAAGGTTTTCTCGGTTGATTCATTGATTAAAGATTCAAATATTATATTAAATTTTAAATTAAACAAAAATATAAAAAATTGTTTTTTAAAAATTTTCAGACATAATACGTGTATTTTTACGGTCTTCATCTCATTGGTTTGACACAAGTCTCGGGGTCACTGTCCCACCAGCAAAGGGTCATGCTTTTCTTGTTTCCTTTCTTCGCTCCTTTTATCATCGAAAATTGTAAGCAATAGTTCAATTTTTAGAATTTATTTATTTTTTTAAATTACTTACCACAGTCCAACTTTAATATATTAAGTATTAAATTTATTTTTAATCTTTTAAGAAATTTTTATATGAAGAGTGAATATCAGCTTAATGATTGATAGCTTTTGCTTGATTTGAAAATAAATAGAGGCTTTCCTAGGTTTTTGTAAGTTTTAAACAAATTCAAAGAAAAGCTTTTGGCTTTGACATGTTTTTTTTTGGTAGATCAATATATTAAATATTTATAGAAAAATATTTGGGAACATGTTGGCTTCTTAAATATTTTTTATACAAAATAAAA
>JANLJB010004596.1:26462-47077 GCA_026212285.1 Bursera cuneata
CTGTTCCTTTATTTAAAAGCTGGCTAATTCCTTAATTTGAAAACTTTACCTTCGTGCATGGTGTTCTGTCATATTCATGAGATCCTTAATATTATTATAATACCATGCTATTATTTATTTGAGCTATTCCTATATGTAATTTAGTAATGTTGAGAGATTCATAACAGAAGGACATTTTACTTCATCAAACCCCTTATGCTGATAATTGCATTTTTGTTTACAGGCTCCTAATTTTCATTCGGATCGTTGTTCTTGGATTATTTTTGGATTGGAGGGTTAGGCATCCTAATAAAGATGCAATTTGGTTGTGGGGAATGTCTGTGGTTTGTGAAATCTGGTTTGCTTTTTCATGGCTTCTTGACCAGCTTCCCAAGCTGTGCCCTGTTAATCGTGCTACAGATCTTAATGTCTTGAAGGAGAAATTTGAAACACCTACTCCGAACAATCCCACTGGAAAATCTGACCTTCCGGGCGTAGATGTCTTTGTCTCTACTGCAGATCCAGAGAAAGAACCGCCTCTTGTCACTGCAAACACTATATTATCAATTTTAGCTGCTGATTATCCTGTAGAAAAGCTTGCTTGTTATGTTTCTGATGATGGTGGTGCACTTCTAACCTTTGAAGCCATGGCTGAAGCAGCAAGCTTTGCTAACACATGGGTTCCATTCTGTCGGAAGCATGATATTGAGCCTAGAAATCCTGAATCTTATTTCAATTTGAAACGGGATCCATACAAGAACAAAGTAAAGTCAGATTTCGTCAAGGATCGTAGACGAGTTAAGCGTGAGTATGATGAGTTCAAAGTTCGGATCAATGGCTTGCCTGACTCCATCCGTCGCCGGTCTGATGCCTATCATGCTAGAGAGGAAATCAAGGCCATGAAGATTCAAAGACAGAACAGGGATGATGAACCTGTGGAGAGTGTGAAGATTCCAAAAGCCACATGGATGGCTGATGGTACCCATTGGCCAGGAACTTGGTTGAACCCTGCACCTGAGCACTCTAAGGGGGACCATGCTGGTATAATACAGGTAACTATCTTTTCCCAGAATTTGTCCGTGTTAAACTTTCTTATTTTAGGATTGTGTGAAATGTCCTATTGTGATACTAGTTGTAACACCTAGCAGTGGTAAATGAAAACTATTTTGAGGTTTTATTATAGGTTTCAATAGTAAAAGTAGGATTATTAAGTGGATAACAAAATGAAAGAAGTTCAAGGGACTATTGGGGTCAGGGTTTGGAGCCAATTTGCTGATAGTATTTTTCATTACAATGATGCAGGTGATGTTGAAACCTCCAAGTGATGAACCACTACATGGAACAGCTGATGATGCCAGGCTCATTGATCTCACTGATGTTGATATCCGTCTCCCCTTACTTGTCTATGTTTCTCGTGAGAAGCGCCCTGGCTATGATCACAACAAGAAGGCAGGAGCCATGAATGCCCTGGTTCGAGCCTCAGCCATTATGTCTAATGGGCCCTTCATTCTGAACCTTGACTGTGACCACTACATATACAACTCTCGGGCAATGAGGGAAGGCATGTGCTTCATGATGGATCGAGGAGGCGACCGCCTTTGTTATGTCCAGTTCCCTCAGAGATTCGAGGGTATTGATCCTTCTGATCGATATGCTAATCACAACACAGTTTTCTTTGATGTCAACATGCGAGCCCTTGATGGACTTATGGGTCCAGTCTATGTTGGAACTGGATGTCTCTTTAGGAGGATTGCCCTCTACGGTTTTGACCCACCTCGGGCAAAAGAGAACCACCCAGGTTGCTGCAGCTGCTGCTTTAGCCGTCGCAAGAAGCATTCCTCGGTTGCAAACACCCCAGAGGAGAATCGGGCTCTAAGAATGGGTGATTCTGATGATGAGGAGATGAACCTCTCTCTGCTCCCTAAGAAGTTTGGAAACTCAACTTTCCTCATTGATTCAATCCCAGTGGCAGAGTTCCAAGGTCGTCCCCTTGCGGATCACCCAGCAGTGAAGAATGGACGTCCACCTGGTGCTCTGACCATACCCCGTGAACTTCTGGATGCCTCAACTGTTGCAGAGGCTATCAGTGTCATCTCTTGCTGGTATGAAGATAAGACTGAGTGGGGAAGTCGTGTAGGATGGATTTATGGGTCCGTTACTGAAGATGTGGTGACAGGTTATAGGATGCACAACAGAGGATGGAAATCAGTTTATTGTGTGACCAAACGTGATGCCTTCCGTGGAACAGCTCCTATCAATCTTACTGACAGGCTTCATCAAGTCTTACGGTGGGCTACTGGTTCAGTTGAGATTTTTTTCTCCCGCAACAATGCCTTCCTTGCTAGCACAAGAATGAAGTTTCTCCAGAGGATAGCATACCTCAATGTTGGAATCTATCCTTTTACTTCCATCTTCCTGATTGTCTATTGCTTTCTCCCTGCTCTCTCCCTTTTCTCTGGCCAGTTCATTGTCCAGACCCTCAATGTTACTTTCCTTGCCTACCTTCTGATCATCACCGTGACCCTGTGTTTACTGGCTGTGCTTGAAATTAAATGGTCTGGTATTGAATTAGAAGAATGGTGGAGGAATGAGCAGTTTTGGTTGATTGGAGGAACTAGTGCCCACCTTGCTGCTGTGCTTCAGGGGTTGCTGAAAGTTATTGCAGGAATTGAAATTTCTTTCACCTTGACATCGAAATCAGGTGGTGATGATGTGGATGATGAGTTTGCCGACCTCTATGTTGTCAAATGGACGTCTCTGATGATACCACCAATCACAATCATGATGGTTAACTTAATTGCAATAGCAGTTGGGTTTAGCAGAACTATATACAGTGTTATACCCCAATGGAGCAGATTACTAGGTGGAGTTTTCTTCAGTTTCTGGGTGTTGGCTCATCTATATCCTTTCGCAAAAGGGCTTATGGGAAGAAGAGGGAGGACTCCTACCATTGTTTTTGTATGGTCAGGACTTATTGCCATCACCATCTCTCTCCTATGGGTTGCAATCAATCCCCCGTCTGGTACTAACCAAATTGGAGGCTCATTCCAGTTCCCATGATAGGTCATTCTTTCATCTTTTGAATCTGTTTAGAGACATTCCTTCATTAAATTCTTTTTTCGAACAAATCAATTATGCTGGTGAGCATGCAGACTAGATTTGTTCTATTTTATGTGCCCATTTGAACTTAATTTAGCCAGAATCTTGAACAAATTTAGGAAAGTCTAGATGGGTTGATCCGAGAGAACAGGAAATTGGAATTCCTGACATCTTGTTCTTATATTGTATCATGTCCTACAAAGGATAATTTATATTAGTGTTTCTCTTCTACATGGATGATCAGGATTTCGGCTGAATGCATTTCTTTTTGAAATCTTGACTCTCCAACTTCTACCAGGTTTCAATTTTCTAAACACATCATGTTGACAACTCTTCATAGTGCTATTGAAAAGAACCATCTTCGATCTCTTTTATGTTTATTTGGCTCATTGTCAATTTTATAGTATCTTACTTGGAAGTGTGAGATTGTAAATGGTATTTGTCCTAATTTCTCCTGTTTCAATCCAGGTCAATAGCTAAACTTGCGGGCACTCACTTTAGAAAACTCTTAAAAATGCTGAAATCTGTCATAAGTCGTGACTGATCAAAATAATCCAAGACCAAAATATTCTCTTTTTGACCAAATAAAAAGAGATAATTATTAACAAAAGCTATTTCTTTTCTTTCTCTTAGAAGGAGACGAGAATTCCACAAAAGGATGTTTACATGGCTTCTCTCACAAGTCTTGTATTATATTATGTTTGATGGGAAAGCTGATGCCTCTGTTTTTCAGTTTCTTGTAGCAGTTAGGTAGGACTTAATTGGTATCCTATGGCATGATTCCTTATTCTGCCTTAATTTAAGCCTGGAATGGACTTTTCTATATATTTAATTATTTATGCTAATCAATCAGTTGACATCCACTCTCGTAATTCATTCAATGAAGACATCTTCAAAAGCAATTCTAAAATCTACAGTAAAATATGAAACAACATATAATTATTTTCTCTTTCTTTCATATTTTTTAACTCTAAAAGTAGTTTTAAAATTAACCAGGATTGTATTAAAAGTATTTTTAGATATTAAAAATATTAAAATATAATTAATTTTTATTTCTATGTACAATTCATATTGAAATGCTTCAAAGACCTTAGGGGTGGTAATTAACAAGAGTCAAAAAATTAATTAATAGTTTAAAATAAGTAGGACATAGTGCATTAGACAAAAGTCTAACATGAAATCGAAGTTGATCTGCTTAATTAATTACAATACAGGGTAAATTCTCAAGCAAGTTGTATAGACGAAAGACTTGGAATAAGACTAAGACAAGTTTAGTCATATGATTAAGTAGACAAGATAGCAGAATCTTCATCATAACTCAAGTGCAGAAAGCTTGAAAACTGATTATGAAGGAAGAAAAAAAGAAAAAGAAACAAGTGATGCTCATGATTTTACTGTACGTGTCTAACTAAAAAAATTTGAGGAAGCCTTTGAGGACATTCTCAGTGTTGGAATCATCCCACTCGAGTGAATTCCAATATTCTTTTGATTCAACTTTGATTTCCATTGTCAAGCTTGGGAAGCAAGAGAGGGATCCTCTTTAGCTTTGGACAATCTTCTATATCAATTCGTTCGACATGACTACGAACAAATGCTGAATGGCTATTACAGATGCTCTCCAATTTAGGTAGATACCACATAGCCAGTGATCTTAATTTGGGAAGAGTAAACATGAAAGAATCCTTTCCTGCTTCCTTATTTTCTTCTTCATCATCTGACTGCTACTATCGCTGCAAGTCTTGAACAATTACTAACTGTAATCTCTTCAAGATTCTGGAGGCTTTGGAGGCGAGAATAGATTCACTAACTTTTCACAATATCTAATATAAACAGTTTTGAGATGAGAGAAGATTCCAGGTGGTGTTAGTGTTGGTAGTTTGGACAGACCTTCATCTCTTTCTCCTTTAAAGAGGACACTTAAATTACACAAATCTTCTAGATGCTCAACACTCTGAAGGTTGGAGCGGCATGAGGGCAAGTAAAGTAAGAACTCGAAATGCTAACAATCTCGAATTATACAGATCTTCAATTCAATTGCATCTTTAAAGGAAGAAGTATCATTTAAGCTTCTCACGTTCTGGCAACGGTAAATGATCAGCTCTTGAATATCGGTTGGGATCACAATGGAATCTCCAAAGAAGTTACATCCTTCAAACGTTACGTGTTTGTTGTAGGCAATTCCACCACCAGAATCTCCCTTTAAATCATATTTACCAATGTTTCTCCACGAGTAACCAATCTTAGAATTAATAGCGGGTCCTACCATAAAAACATACTTATTGAGCGATCTTCTTTGCGGTAGTGATAAGTAGCAGTGATAATCTTGTAAAGTGTTTAACTGCAGTCCTACAGCTTCAACGTTCCTTAATTGTGCAATCTCTTCAACATTTACTAACGGCGCACCTAACATCAAGAATTGAAGACAGTAGAGCTTTGGTAATATTCCACCAGGAATCTCGTTTAGATTAAGTGTAGTAAGATCAAGTTATTTTAGATGTACCAAAATTTCAATTCCCCGAGGAATGTATTCAATGTTGGTAACACAGAGATCCAACTTTTCCAAAGCCCCAAGCTTTGCCAAAGAAGGCATATGCTTCAACATGTAACAAGAATTAAGCAACAAAGCATTGAGGTTGTTCAACTCAGTGATGGAGTTCGGCAGACTTTCAATATCAGTAAAAGAAAGATCTAGAATCTTTAAGCCGATCATAATTGTGAAAAAAGTCTCATCAATCACTTTTAAAGAATAGTTAAGTTGTAAAAATAAGGTTGAGAGTCTTCTACACTTTGGAAGTGCCTTGTCTGAGGAAATTTTTGATATTTGGTTTGATATTAAGGAAACCTTCTCAAAATCATCTTTCCATTCTTCCTCACCTGGTAGCTCTTCCAATTGCATGCCGGCTTTTACCAAATATCGAGGACTAACACTTGTAATACGCAACGCCAGGTCTCTCACAAGATCATGCATCCTCACACATCTCCCATCATTTACACTTTCTTCTAACAAACAATTATTTACAAGCCTATTTAAAATTGCGTAGCCCCTCAAATACATTCCTTCTCTAGTCTCCATTTCATCTATGAGTCTTTCGACAATCCAATATTCTATTAAATCCTCTTTAAAAATATCAAAGTCTTCAGGAAATAAGGCACAATATAAGAAACAACTTTTGAATCTTGGATCTGGTAAACGATCATAACTGAATTTCAAAAGCTCAAACACCTTATCCGCCATAACTCTGACATTTCCTATGCGCCCCTTCAATTCATTCAATGCATGTTTCCACATAGCAACATCATACTCTCCTGCCATGCTACTGGCGATGGTTACAATAGCGAGAGGTAGGCGAGCACATTATTCTACCAATTGTTTCAATGTTGCCTCTAAAATACGGAAATGCAAGAGATTGATTCGAGCATTTTTCAGAAATAAATTTAATGCCTCCTCTTCTGATAGCAACTCTACTCTTATTACCTCACACAACCCATAGATCGAGCCAACTCCATTGAACGTGTTGTTAAAACTAATGCAGTGCCTCTCCTTCCATGCCTGGTTTCCGAGTATTGATACCAATGCAGTGCCTCTCCTTCCATGCACAGTGCTGTCGCCTGTACTTTTGTTTCATCATGAATCTGGTTCATCGTAAAGTATCGCTCCACTCGAAAAAGCCAATCATATGGGTCCTCTCCGGAGAAGATTGGTAACTCAAGCTTTCTGCCCCCCATCTCCCTCTGATGAAAAATATCCTGATTGTTATTATAGTTTGAGCCCACCGGTGACTCATTTTGATGTTGATTGTCGGAACTGGATGACTCTCCTTCAGGTCCCTTTCCTTTTGTCTTGGCCAAGTTCTCTTCATCTTTCTTCCTCRTCCAATTTTGCATTCTACCATCATGTCTCGCATGGCCTTCACATTCTCATTAATATGRCCCAYGTCTTGCTTCATTACTGTTTGTTCCCTCTCCATACTTTCCATTCTGGCCTCCATTCTGGTACCGACCATACCCAAGGATAATCCCCGCTCTGATACCAATTTGATGGACCCAATCTATCAAACGCTCAATATTACTCTCAGTTCAAGAAATGTCTTATAATATTGATCAAAATAACCTCAGCCAACAAACATTCAATAACAAGTAACTATCAATTGGAAAGAAACAACGAAAATAGCCACTGGTTTTGAGGGCCAGCTAGGTTTCCCCTTCCTCTACAAAATACTCCTTCCCCTTTTCTACCTCCCAACGTTCCTATATATCATTTGGCTCGATAACAGACTATAACAACTTTATTCCTTCCAGAACAAACTACACTCCTCCTAACTAATTCCCAAACCATAACAAACCATAACAAACTACACTCCTCCTAACTAATTACCAGCTCACTGCCCACTGCCCTACCGAGACTTGCCTTCTTTGCCCTTCGACCATACTTCTTGATGATTGGTGGTCCATCATAAGGTTAACCATGACTTTGGCCAAGGGCAAGTATATCATCAAAGAGAGTCTATATTTATTCCAAGAAAACATGGCTAATGACAAGATTATGTACGAATTTCATTAAATAAGATAACATACCAGGTCTGATAGTATCTAGTTCTTTTCAATGAATATGAGCTGATGGGAAAGGTGAAGGGAATAGATATGTCGGTGAACGTACCTGGCCTGAATGTCCGCTACTTCTTTATTGTTTCTGAGAAGATGGAAAAGGTGAGCTATAAATAACATGGGGTAGATATCACCAACATGAAATTTCTTGGGAGAAAATAAGAAAATGCAACTTGCCTGCTGAAGGGCTTGTTAGCTAATGCTTTCTTGAGAATTTCTCTGGTGCGCCGTCGTCTTGAAAGGTTTTGAGATCATAAGCTGAAGGGTAAAATGGCAGAAAAATTTAGTGAATGAATTGCAAGCAACAGAAGTCGCACCAAAATCCAAAATGCTAAGCCTCTATTAGAAATTAACTGCAGAAGAGAGTAGTATTACATTCTAATCCTCTATGACAAGGAAATCGAACACGAAGCAAGGTATTAGGGTGAATGAAGGTAAGAATAAAGCAAAAAATAGAGATTTAGCATTATTCTTTGCTTCATTCATACCTTACTTTGTTTTCGATTTCCTTGTCATAGAGGATTAAAATCTAATACAAGTTGATTTTCTCATTGATGTATCTGGTGAATCATTTTAATTTTAATCTGTGATGCGAAATTCTCTGAAAAATCAACCGCTAACTAACTATTATGGATACAAAGAGCATCATGGAACCGACCGCACTCCTTTTGAGTGCTTAAGTTAGGCATTCCAAAAAAAAAAAAAAAAAAAATCTTCAATTTATTAGTTTACTTGAAATATATATATATATATATATATATATATATATATAGCGCTCGGACGATTGATACTTAATTTTTTAACTTAATTTTATATATTATTTGATAGTAGTTCGTTGACTACAATCTAAAGATGAAAAAGAGAGGTTAAAAAATAATTTTTTCATGCCAATTCAACAGTTCTTTTTTTCATTAGATTAAAAATAAACAGCTATCAAATAATTTATAAAATTAAATCAAAAAAATTAAATCTTCATAATCTGAGCCTATATATATGGGCGCCTTAGAACTCTTTTTAATGATCTATATATTATGTTATCATTTTAAATTGGATAATCCACTAACGAGTTGGTAGAGGATTATAATTTGATCATTTTTATTTTTATTTTTATTGAAGATTGGGAACAGAAAGTCAAGGGCCCATTTGACTACTCGGATTTATCACCAATTTAATTACTTTAACGGTTTTAGTCAATTACTTGGAATTTTGGATTATTCCATTTTTCTGATTTTAGCAACGTATAGCGGTCAAGTAGGATCATTTTTTGTTAGAGACCATTTACTTTTTTCATCATGTGAGAGTTAGAATTAATACCCATTTATTTACTTGTATCACCATCGATAAATGTTGAAAATTAAAATAAAAAAAGATAAAAATGAAGAATGAAACAAACACAGGAACAAACACTGGAGGAGCATTTTAGAAGTGGTGTTAAACCTAAAGATGGGTCATATACACAGATTGAGAAAAAGACTGATGTACGTTTACAAGCCAAGTTGAATCATTGATGTGTAAGTGTAATTACAAGTCTAAGTGGGCATCAAAATGAAGCTTGATGTATAATAGTGATAAGGTGAAAACCAAGACTAGAATCTAATACCAAGAAAAAAGAAAAAAAAGTAGAGGAAGTGAAGCATTTCATGAAATACAACGCTTATAAGATATGTTGAGTAGAATTTAATTCTTAAATTTTAAATAGTGGGTATACTTATATCAATGAAAATGAAGGTATCTTTGCAGTATCTAGTCGTACCCTTTAAAGATATAAAACTTATGATACTGTTTTATTTAGAAAGACTAATGTTTCTTCTTCGAGTTTTATTAAAAAAATATATTATAGGTTTTAGATATGATTGGCTGTAATTTTTTGTTTTTAAAAACAAGAAATACAAGAAGTTAAATAAATTTAATAAAATAAAGTATTTGGTTGTAATATTTTTTTATAACAATTTTCAAATACAATTCTAAAAACTAAAGTAAAATGAAAAAAAAAAAAAAATATATATATATATTTTCATATTTCTTGGGAGAAAATAAGAAAATTTAACTAAGGATAGAACTGTTATTTTATATATTTATAACTCAAGTCTTTATTGAACTCTATAGTATCAAGTATGCATAATTGTTTACTTGTGTATTTCTTCTCATCAAACTATATTCAAAATTCAAACATTAATAACCATAAAAAATTAAAAAATGTAACTAAACAATCATTGACAAAACATTATCATTGATCAAATCAACGATTTATTCCAATTGATGGGTTCTTAGATCTCTCCATCATTAAAATAAAATAAAATAAAAAGAATAATTCATGCATGAAACATATATCGCCTAGCCTGTGTGTGGTGTTTATCGCCTCAGGGTGTGCAGAATGTACTCAGCATAAAGATCCATGGAATGCTGGATGGCTTCAATGGCGGTTGCCGCAGGCAAAAAATCGTTAACTGCAACCTCTTTATTCTCATTCTTCTTGTAATCTTCAAAGAAGCGACGGATCTCTGTAAGACGATGAGGAGGAAGCTCTTTGATGTCAGTGTAATGCTTATACTCCGGATCATCAGCACAAACTGCAATAAGCTTATCATCCTTCTCTCCCTGATCAATCATGGGCATGAGTCCAAGCGCCCTGGCTCGCAGAAAACACCCTGGAAGCACTGGCTCTTGCATTAGAACAAGAACGTCGATAGGATCATTATCTTCACATAGCGTACGGGGGATGAAGCCATAGTTATGAGGATAAACAACTGAGGAATACAACACTCGATCAACCTTGATCAATCCTGTTTTCTTATCAAGCTCATACTTGACTTTACTTCCCTTTGAGATCTCAACCACAACGTTGAAGATGTGGGGGGCTCCAGGGCCGAGCTCCAGGTCGTGCCAGGGATGCGCAGCGACGGATCTCCTGGACAAGGATGAGAGGATTCTCTCATTCAGACGGGGAGGGTTCTTGGAGGGCTCCGGTGGCGGTGGAACTTCAGCGCCAGCGCTAGCGTTAATGCTGTCGACGACTTCGTCAGGAGTAGTCATGATATCGAAATCTAGGTCTTGATTTTTGTTGTGATTTTCTTGAATGAGAATGCAAAGAGAGAGGGGATGATTAAGTAATTTAAGGGAAGAGATCCTAACTCTGCGCTTAGTGCATGTGAAAGGATTCGTAAGAGATTGTTCGGAGAAAGAGAAGGGTTTTGGTCAATTAATTGTTTCAAGGCAATGCTTCGTGTAGGATGATGAGAAGAGGTAGCTAAGCCTGCAACCCACCACTAATTTTAATTCTGAACAAGTCATATTCATCCATGGATCAAGTATCATAAAAAGAGTTAAGATATCCATATTCAAATCACATGATAATATACATAGTAATAACTTAAATTACCATTTTATGGTTGCTAATTAATGACCCAATTATTATCAAATTTTGGGTCCTTCAGCAGTAGTATTGATATTAGTACTATATGATATAGATGAGAATTATATCATCCTTATTTAAGCATCCTAAAAGTTTCATATAAATCCTCTCTATATATGTTACAGGATCTCTATTAATAAAATTAGGGTTTGGATATATATACTCAAAATATTAATTGTAGTTAGGGGTGCACACGAGTCGGGTCGATCTAAATGGACCCGTAGTCAGGTTAGGATAAAAATAAATCCAACATACTCGTGTTAGTGAGTTCGGGTTGGGTTGGTCGGGTTTGTAAATTTAATTAATTTTTATCAATTCGGATTAGGTATGAATCAGATTCAGCTAAATTAATATTATATAATAAATAAAGGTTTTTATATAATACATATAAAATGAACTGTAACCTAGTGATAATGTTGCAAAAGATGTTTTTTGAATGTAGAGAGTTTGAATCTTATCACCTATAAAAGGTTATAAATTGTAAGAAAAATGGAATGTCAAAATTACAGTGTATAGATATCGCTTGCATTATACCAACGGCAGTGTTTCACAATATTACAAGTGATGGATTAAAAATCGATGGTGGGTTGGCACTTCATAGTTATTTGAAAATTTTCAATTCCTTGAAACTGATAAAAATATTAAAAAAAAAAAATTGCTAGAACCAAGAAAATATCAAAATTGTGAATAATATTTATATAAAAAATTGTAACATTAATCCTTAATTAGTTATGCATCACATTTATCGTCATGATATGCATAATGAACTAATAATAAATATTACCATATTGATTTAGTAATTCTGAAAGGTGGCTGAGCACTACCGTTTGAGGGATTTGGGCTGCCTATTACTGTTGCCCATCGAAAACGTATGTCAAGGTTCTTAAATTAAAAGCAATTTTTTTTAATGCTGGTATCTGCCGCAAATGTAACACCCCGGCCCACTGTAAGATATTGTCCGCTTTGGACACACAGTCTATCACGGTTTTTGTTATTGGGCTTTGCAACCCAAAAGGCCTCTAACAGTTTAAGGAGCTCACAGGGTATTTAACTTATTCAAACTTATCATTCTCAAGCGATGTGAGATGTCACATTCACCCCTCCTTTTAGGCCCAACGTCCTCGTTGGCTTATCCTCCTTCCTAAGCGTATCCTCCTTCCCAAGCGATGTGGGATGTTACAGCAAAGGCTAGCCTTAAATTGCTTTATATATATGCTTGGATTCCACGCAGAGAAGGGTGGTTTCTGCAATCATGGAAGTTGAGTGACCAAGTATTGATCCATATTTGAAGCAGGTTTCCTATCCTCTCTCTTTATATATATATATAACCTTTCTTGCTTTCTCTGTGCCTCGGCCAACTTGAATTAATAGATTCACTACGGGTTGCTACACCCCATAGTAAATATATTAGACTAATACATTGCTGCTTACCGATGATGAAGGTAATGAGCGCTGGTTACTGTGACAACCTTGAAAATGGCATCAACATCTGTTACGGAGTGCAGCAAACCGTGGAGCATCCATTTGATGTTGGTCGAGACACAGAAAGCTAGCTCGAAAAGTTTCTATTAATTTGAGCGAGGACCGGAAGCCTGCTTCAAACATGAATCAATATGTATGATCATCAACATTATTGCAGAAATTACCTTTCTACACCCAGAAGAAAACTATACTCCAATGGTAACAATCTGCTTGGGTATTTGAATTGAAGATGGAAGAGGTCTTTTAAAGAATCAACGCCTATGAAAAGCTGGTGAAAGGTCGGTCACAAGTCACAAGAACTTTCAGGGGTGGGAAGTTAACTGGGGTTGTTGACCCAGCAAAGATGCATGAGCAGACCCACATTAGTGTACAATACACAAATATGACATTATTTATAAACGTTAGCTCAATAAAATCCGGTTCATATTACATATCAATTTTCAAAATTGGTTATTTGAATGAGAAAGTGTCGGATGGTTGGCATATCATGTCATTTATATGTCTATTAATAATTTTTTGTTTTTTTTGTTTCAAGAATTATACGTCTAAATTTATTTATCTATTTAATTATTAGACATACATGGGATGTGAACTATCAGTTGTTGAAGCAGCAAAAAAAGCATGCCCAACAACCTAAGCTAACCTTTCTCAAAATTCAAAAAAGATCGAGCACAGTACTGCATCATGAGATTGCAATTAGAATTCACTAAAAGGTCATCAGGAGTTCAAGAGGTAATCAACCACATGGCAAATGACTTGAATATGCTGTTAATTCTTCTGACAATGGCCTCACCCATCTTCTCAGCCACACCTTTAAACATTCCTGCAAAGAATCAAGACCTTCTTGTCGCCATTGAAGAGATGCAGAAGGCCAACCACTTCACCTTTGTAACGCTCATAAACATGTCTCCAATTGACCCCAAAATTCTAGGGAATGTCACTTTTTTTATGCCTAATGACAGAACATTGGCGAGAACCAATTTGCTCCTAGACTCTGTTTCTGATTTCTTGCTTCGACATTCGATCCCGTCAGTTTTGCTTTTTGAGCATCTTGAGCGTATTCCATCAGGATCATTGATTCCTAGCTCAATGCCGAAGTACATGCTCAACATTTCAAACGGTGGACGAAGGAGCTTTTATCTCAACAATGTGAAAATTATTAGCCCAAACATATGCACTGCAGGGTCTTCAATTCGATGTCACGGCATAGATGGGGTGTTCAATTTGCCAGACAATTATATAACATCACCTACTTGTTCTAGTACCGCAACTCCTGCCCTGGTGACTACACCTCCAGCATCACCACCCTCGGTTCCTCCCCTTGGAGACCCTAATCCGGCTCCTCCTGTTAAGGACCCTGGCGAGGAGATTCCTCCACTTAGTGACTCAAATTGGGCTCCTGTCAATGCCCCATGGTCAGCACGAAGCCTACATAAATCAGGGTCTTCACAATGGCTGCCTTACCGAGGATTATTAAAATTCTTAGTTTTCTTTGTCATGTTATCAATATGTTAACGCGTGTACGTACCTTGATTTTGTTACCATCACGATAGCAGTTTATAGAACACAAATTATATATCTTACTGAGTTTCATTGATTCTACTTTTTATCAGGAGTACTGAGTAATTGGCAAAAATATTTAAATGACTGTACTTCTGCATGTTTTGTTGCAATCCTGGACTACTAACCTTTCACATGGTACACTCATCGATTTTAAAAATTTATTCTCTTTGCTAGGATCACTCCTCTTGCATTCACAGTGATAGGGAAAGTCACAAATTCATTTAACAAATCTGCAGCCATGGCCTTTGCAACAAAGCTGTTGAAGGACACCAATATTTCCATCCATAGAAATCTTGTGTCTTTCTTTGACTTTATTTTATTTTATACGTATAGATGTTTAATGTATACGCAATTAATGAATCTAACTTTAAACTTTGTAGGACCAAATGCAATTAGTTGATAAAATAAAATAAAATATTATTACTGGATGTGAATGTGAGAAATGATAATTGATTTGTTTAATCCCCACTGACAATATTAATTTGTTTCTCATATGTAAATATTATTTTTATTTTCACGAAATGTTTATTGAATTTCTTTTTTTTTTTTTAAATAAGATGATCAAATCTAGATTAATCATATGAATAATGTAATATTACTCATCCAAATTTGGTTGGTCAGTCTTGGTTTGACTCAAGTGTTAGAGGGTTGTTCAAAACAAAACTATAGTTTCCTATTATCAGCTTTTGCCTGTTTAGCAGTCGGTAACTTGCTTGTGCTCACAATTGATGAGTTAATTTCTAGCAATTGAGTATGCGTGAAAGAATTACAAATATGCAACAACCGTCCAAAAAAGTCCTTTAATTTATAATAAAAATTCTCCCAAATCGGATTAAAACATCTTGAGTTTGTTATTATGTAATTTTTTATCAATAACATAGTTTGATCATTAAGCATTTTTGCTCCTTTGACTGAGCTGTTAATTATAAAATTTTGCTTGAATTATATAATAACAAAAAGAATCAAAAGGGTCTTCGTGCGCATGCGCTGGTCAAAAAGATTTTTGTATGAACTATTATTCAAGCCTGACATAAGGAAGCAGCCATGCCTCTTGCCTAGGCAGCGCTTTTCTACCTATTTTGAAGCTTTCTACAGTTTGACTCTGGATGGTAAGACCTATTCGTATGTATTTGGCTGAGCATACAGATGTTTAGTTGACTTTATAATTAAATTCTTTCCGATAGGATAATAGAATTATTCGTTGACTCTATATTGGAAGTTACATGTTAATTAACAGAATCGATGTCTTCAAATTCGTTAAAGAAATTATTTAAATAAATAATCAAAGACTAATTGATCTTGTTATCTATATTGAACGAGGATCTGCATGATCTGACTTAGAGATAAAGTAAAATGGTGCCAAATTTTCATCATCTTGCTTTGCTGGAAGGTGGAAGCTAGCTAGCAAATCCAGCTTGATAATTAGTCAAAACAAAAATGAGATTAAATGGTCAAAAACAAAATTCCACAATAATAATTTATGAATAAACCTAAATGGGTTTGTGATGTCCGGAGATCAACTGATGTCATTGTTGAAATATTTCTTTCTTGCATTCGACAGTTTGTATAATATCTTTGCTAATATACATGCATGTAATTACTCTGATTTAATCATGATTCATCTCTTTTTTTAAAAAGAAAAAAAAAACTTTTTGACAAGTTTGTTTTAGGAAGGATTTTAACAACTAACTTTAAGTATTATTTTGAAAATTTCAAATTAAAAAAAAACTGCATGCATATGGAACTAATAGATTAAACTTGTATTCTAGTTTCATCTTCTTTTTTTTTTTTTTTTTTAAAAAAGGAACTTAAAAAACTCGTCTGAAATTGGATTTTACGAATTCAGGTAGTTTGATATATTACATCGTTATATAAATGTGGTGTGCCTAGCTATACATATTTTGAAACATGTCCAATAACAGTTAAAAATTTTAGTTATTTTAATTATTAATGTCTATTTGTTTCATCTTCTTGAATTTTTTAAAAACTTATTTCATTTTCTTAACTTTTCGCGATAATATGTCAAGATTTAATTGGATACGTTCACCAAATAAGCATAATGATCAAAGTGAACTTATCTCATACACTTTCACTATCTATATTGTTCAATAATTAATTATAAGTATCTACTTTATCCTTTGTTTGTATATATATATATATAAATTAATTATAAGTATCTACTTATGTATTTATATATATGAGAAAATATTAAAATAATCACAATTGAACATTCTTAAATTAGTGCAATTCCTTACTAATTTAGTTTCTCTCTCCTTCCTTTCTTTTTAGCTAAAGTGGTCTTCCATGGGGGCTGCTGGCCTGGCCACTTTATTTTAAATTTAAAAAATCGATAATCCAGATATTCGCATAAAAATGGTCAATAAATGTAATTTCAAATGAGATAATATCAAATAGTACTCTTATGTTTTGGTCTAATATCAATTAGAAAATAAGTTTACCATTTTTATTAACTTGACCCCTGAGGTTTACTTTTTTTAATCAACTATTAATTTTTTTAAAATTAAGAAAAAATTTCAGTAGTGATAAATATGTATTTTTAAGGGTTAAAATTAATAATTAATTAAAAAAAGTAAATCTCAGAGGTCTAATTGATGAAAATGATAAAATTATTTTTTACTTGAGATTAGGTCAAAATATAAGAGTATTATTTGATATTATCCCAATACCAAATTGTCCAATTTTTCATTTTCGTTGGCTTTCGAGTTGCATTCGCAGCAGAATTGACAGAGAAAATGGAAGCATTAATCCTTTCGCCAGTGCATGCATGCACGTTTTTGGATAAATGAGGCCGGGAAGTGAAAATTTGACCTTCTCTAACGACAAAAAAGAGTGTCCAATTATTAAACAAAGACTTCGCTATTTCTCGGAGGCTCGATTTTTGTATTACTATAATATGAAGCCGCGGCAAGCCGCCATCACTGACCTGCTTTTTGACAAAACCAAAACAGCACTCCGTAGACTTTGAGTACTATAAATAAGATGCAAGCTTGAGCTCTCATGCATCCCATCTTTCATTTTCAATATTTCGGTTTCGTTGTGCTTTCTCATTGTTATAGTAGTAGTACTTGCACTGAGTCTTTCCCTTACTAGTAGAAATTAATGGCCTCGGGCACTAGTTTTACATGTTCGGTTGCCATATTGTTGATCATCTTTATGCAATGTGAAGCTCAGCTTTCTTCATCATTCTACAGCTCTACATGTCCCAATGCCCTCAACACAATCAGGACAGCCATTAGGACGGCTATTTCAAGCGAGCGTAGAATGGCAGCTTCTCTCATTCGTCTCCATTTCCATGATTGCTTTGTTCAGGTATATATTCGACTAAGATATAATTGTGGTGAAGTTGATTCTTGTTCATTTGTGATGTTACAACTAATTGAGAGTTCGTTGATTGCAGGGTTGTGATGCATCCATCTTGTTAGATGATTCCTCCACAATCACTAGCGAGAAAACCGCACGGAATAACTTGAATTCAGTCAGAGGCTTCGAAGTCATTGATAATGTCAAATCCCAACTGGAGAGCATTTGCCCTGGAGTTGTTTCATGCGCAGATATTGTTGCTGTTGCTGCCCGTGATGCATCATTTGCTGTAAGTAATTATATACACAAAATTACATTTTTCGAAATTATAGTATCTCTCACTAACTAAAAGAACAATTTTTTTTTTCTTTTTTTGAGAACAGGTTGGTGGACCGTCATGGACAGTTAAGCTTGGAAGAAGAGATTCTACCACTGCTAGCCTAAGCTTAGCTCAAAGCGATCTCCCAAGCTTTAGAGATAGCCTTGATAGGCTTATTTCCTTGTTTAGTAGCAAAGGTTTGAGCGCAAGAGACATGGTCGCCCTTTCAGGTTAAATTTAACCTAGATCTCTTCATCTGATTATATAATTACTATTCATGCATGCTTCTTTAATCATATCATTATGTTGAAGAACTTCAAAATTGCTTATTAACTTTATTATTCTTTTGATATGTAGGATCACATACAATTGGACAAGCTCAATGTGTTACTTTCCGTGATAGGATTTACAACAACGCAAGTGATATTGATGCTGGCTTTGCCAGCACTCGAAGACGTCAGTGTCCATCAACCGGTGGGAACTCCAATCTAGCACCACTTGATTTGGTGACGCCCAATCAGTTTGATAACAACTACTTCAAGAATCTTATTCAGAAGAAGGGTCTTCTTGAATCTGACCAAATACTCTATAGCGGAGGATCCACAAATAGCATTGTTGATGAATATAGCAATAACCCTACAAAATTCAAATCTGACTTCGCAGCTGCCATAGTCAAGATGGGAGATATCAACCCTCTCACTGGTTCTGCCGGAGAGATTCGAAAAGTTTGTAACGCTGTTAACTGAAGTACTATCATAGTGTTGGCAAATTTCCATTAATATTTTTATTCAAAATCTTATCAATTGTATATTTCATAATTTACCATTGGTTTGTTTTGTATTAATTCTTTAAATAACGGATGTGTGGATGATCAATTTTACAAGTGGCATTCGAGCAGATCCACTTAGTTTAAATGTAATAAAGTTATATATTATTGTTGTCACTTTGTATGAATTCCGGTTTCACTTTTAATGTAAGCGATTATTTTTTTTTTCTTCCTTTAACAATTAACTGAAACTTTTCAACAATAATATATAACTAAACATTAATTGATAAACTTCTCCAACTTTTAATTATATCGTTCAGGGAAATCCAAAATAACTTGTAGTTCCAAAACCCAATCTCTCTATTTACAAAATCCAAATTTCTATCGAAGATCTGGCATGTTTGTCTGCAATAGTTTCTCATAGAGACCAACATAAATTAAATAAAATTTTGCATATAGACTCATTTAAAACATGAAAGGTATAAAAAAGAGAAGCTCAATATGTGTGTAAGAAAAATCTTTCAGCATAATTATTCTATAAATTAAGGAAAGAAGAGAAGCATATTGTTCTGTTGCTCTACATGCGACAAAAGGGCACACAAGGTATGTATTTGAACTTAAAAAATCATCACGTCAAGAATAACAGAGACAAAATTTGGTTTTCTCTGTCCAAGACAGAGATATATATGAATGTCTAATGATAGGAAGATATATATATGTGAAAGCACACTTTAAATATTTGGAATGTTATTTACATTTCAGAAGGGATTCTCCAAACTTTCATGTATGTTCGCTACACTAACAAACGATGTAATTGATTACTACCATCTCATGATTTACTAACAAACGATGTAATTAATTACTATTGAACTCATGATTGGAATGAAAAGAGTGAGAGTAGTAGAAAACAATGGAAAGCCACGGAAACGCCACCCTGTAAGAGCAAAAGAAAAACCATCACCAAATGAAAACTAAGGAACAGTAAAACGAAGACCAGAGGAGGAGTCATGGAAAAGCGACCAGGGAAGATGAAGATCAAAACTCTCACTTGACAAAAACCATGGTAGAACAAAACCACCCTCACCAGACAGATACACTGGAATAACAAAACCCTCATCAGACCCAGAATAACAGTACCCTCAATAAACATGTATCCGAGATTAATTGAAACGCCACCTGGGAATATCACCACCCTCATCACCAAAAGAGCTGGATTGGACGCCATTGAAACGCCATCCTGGGNAGATTAAAAACCTCACCTTTTGCCTTGGAAATTAGTTGCTCTGTATATTCCTGTATGTATCAGATAAAAGTAAACTCAGTAATAAAATAATGGCTCTCCTGTCGTTTGAGATGAGCCCGACGTATTGTATTTATAGAGTAGTTTTGTTGCAAGAGATAAAGTGCAGTACATTTAGTTGCTTATTTACATTGGATATGTAAGCCTAAGAACAATATCTTATTTAGTGTTGGAATTATTTGATCGGAGATGATATCCTGGTGGTTGTTGTTGATGCTGAAATCGCTGGGAAGTGATTGGCTTAGTGAGGATATCCCCAACCTGATCTTTGCTGGATGTGAATCGAACCTCTAAGGCCTTGCGATGGACTTGCTCACGGACAAAGTGATAGTGTAATTCAATGTGCTTCATGCGGGCCTGGAAGACTGGGCTGGCAGAGACATATGTGGCTCCAATATTATCACACCATAATGTTGGAGGTTGAGAATGGGGAAGGCCCAATTAATGCAAGAGTGACCGAAGCCGAAATAGATTCAGCAGCAGCAGCATTGGCGAGGATTTTGTGATCTACCTCGGTGCTGGTCCTACTGGACTGCGCGACGGTAGGCTGTTCTTTTGAGCTCCAGCAAATGAGGTTGGGGCCAAGAAAAATACAATAAGCTCCAGTAGAGTTATGATCATCGCTGCAGCCCGCCCACTCAGCATCCGACTACATGGAGAGTTGAGTGGTAGAGCCCCGGTGAAGTAGAAGACCGTGGACAATGGTGCTCTTGAGGTAACAAGGAATGCGCTTCAAAGTGGCCCAATGATTAACCGAAGTGCAAGGAGC
>JANLJB010004601.1:4404-59410 GCA_026212285.1 Bursera cuneata
CTTCATGCGGGCTTTCTTATTCTGCACTATAGTAAAGCCACTCTCACTCTGGTTCTTACGTACACCCAATCCCATACTAGAAAAAGAGACAGAAGTAGCCTGTCTGTTCTCCAGGCAAGGACCCACCCCCACAACATGATCCAACTGAGACAAAGAGAGGCCAACCTCAGGGTCCTCCCTAGGAGGCGAACTCATCAGAGAATCAGCATCAGATAAAGTACCTCTAACAACCTGAGCAAAGCCAACAGTCGCCAAAGCAACTGGGAAAGCCTCAGACCCGACAACAATAACCCCTCCAGAGGAAGCTCCAGCCAAAGTCAGAAACAGAATCCTCACACTTATCAAGTGCCTGCCTAGCAACTGCCTCAAGATCCATATCGCTCCCAGAATCCTCAAATCGGGAACCTCTCTCAAATAGATCGTTGTTAACCAGCTGAAGGGCCTGCGAAATAGGTGTCAGAGCTGCCTCTATCTCCCGCTCAACAACAACTGTGCTAGCAACTGGGCCCCTGGTACCTCTACCAATAACCCCTGGAGAGGGTTGTGAACGATCCACTCCTCTCCCAACAAAAGTAGGGGAAATCTAAGGGCCCCCAATACCACAACCGGGGACTGGCAACGAAGTCTGGGAAACTCTAGCACCCTCATCTGCTGCCCTTGGAAAGGCTCCAGAAACACCTCTCTCTTTCTCGGTAATGCCCTGAGAACCCAAAGTATCTCTCTGTCCCTTAACCGAATCAACTGTCGTCCCACCTGGGCCTCTCTCAATCACTGCAGACTAACAAATATGACCCCAAACCTCACAAGTGGGACACCGTTTAGACAACCAAGGGTACTCCACCTTAACAGTAATAGGCTCATCAGACTGATCATACTCAATATTAATACTACTAACAGGCGACTGTCGTGCATCGATCTCGACACAAATTCGAGCAAAAAGAAGCCGAGTACGCTCAAGGGTAATCCGATCACAARCCAGAGGCTTCCCTAGSCTACTGGCTATCATACTCAAACTCTCAGTATTCCAAAGTGGGAGAGGCAGATTAGAAAGCTTTATCCAAATAAAAAGACGTGAAATCTGGTTACTCTGAAAAGTAAGGCGTGGATGTCACTGCTGTAAAATCATAGTCTTACCACCAAAAATCCATGGGCCCTTAGCCAAAACCTCAAGCAAAGCTGTCACTGACTGAAACTGAAATAGAAATAAAGAAGATTCATTGTCTTTGTTCATAGAAACAGAGAGAACATCCTCTAATCCCTCAGTACCCCAAGCTTGCCATGCAACTGACCGAGCAGCATGGAAAGACATACGAAAATCCGGGACAAAGCTCACTAAGTGTCGTTGCCAATAGGCATTCTGATCCTCATATAATGCCTCAGAAATACGAAGAATACCCTCACGAGGTACATCCACATAGTGCAAAGCAGTATTATTACCAATACCCGTAAAACGAATTTTATCAACCCAAGAGGGACCCGAAGGACCCAATTTCTTTTCAAGAGGCTTCATATTGGCCTTAAAGGCCATGAGAGGTGATAAAAAACCAACAAAATCCCAAGCAAGAGTCCAACACGATCCAAAATAAATCTGGGGTGCAGAAAATAAAAAACAGGAAGTAAAGGGATCTGTAGGAGAAAAACCTAGAGGTGCAGTGTCAAACTGCAAATTGCAGGGGGCTGGGAGGAATACAGCGCGCCTGTCGCGCCCACACACAGGCGGAGGAGAACGACAGGCTGACAGCCGTCGTCGAGAAGCTCTGATGCAACGTCCGGACAGCCGCTGGCGCAGGGATGCTGCACGTGCCGACGATAAGTCTTCAGGCGGAGTAACGACGACAGATCGAGAGGCTACCGGAAGCTGTAAAACGAGCATCCACGATGGCGATTCAGGGCCAAACGTCGGGAATGGACACCGGGGTTAGCTTCACCGGATCCATAGCTACAAAACCAGGTGGGCGGTGTCGCTGTAGTCGACCTCGATGGCGTTGCAGTAGATCGACGTAAGCGTCACATTTCCGTCCACCTGTGATGACGTTCTACCGGTGATCGACAATCGTCCTGGAGATCAAACACCGGGATCTTGTTCCTGGGGCCCCGACGAAAAGAAGGCCACCGGTGGAGAACCCAGACAAGGTCGATAGACCGTTGGATGAAATCGACAGTCCAGATTTCTTCCGACGAGATCAACCGAAAAACAGCACCAGAACGAGAAACAGATCCCGGAATCTAACTCGGGACGGTGAGACGAAGCTAACGGTACCAATCACGTAACCAGATGCGATTGGGAAGTGAAGCTACCAATTGTGAACAGTGACAACGCGATGAACAATGACAACGAATGAACAGTAAATCGACCAAACAACAGTGATTCGAGGTGAGGATGAGTGGGAAAACAGTGGAAGGGTGATGAGATGAGGTCAAAGAACACAGTGGATGAAAGATTTGGTAAAAATGACGGTGAAAAAGCGGCGGGCTAGGGTTTCTAGAGGGAGAAAAGTTGAGAGCATTTTCTCTCTCTAGACTTGCACAAATAACCTCCTAAATCCTAAACCCTAAACCCTAAAACCCAAAACCCAAAACCCCCAAACCCCAAACCCTAAAATCCTAAACCCTAAAACCTAAACCACAAAAACCCCGAACCCTAATCCCTAAT
Source organism: Bursera cuneata (assembly GCA_026212285.1). Taxonomy (NCBI): domain Eukaryota; kingdom Viridiplantae; phylum Streptophyta; class Magnoliopsida; order Sapindales; family Burseraceae; genus Bursera; species Bursera cuneata. Next base: position 7,058 of record JANLJB010004601.1, read on the forward strand.
CCCCAATCCCCAATCCCTAATTCCCAAACCCTAAACCCAAAACCCCAACCCCCAAACCCCAAACCCCAAAAAAACCTTAAACCCTAAAAAAACCCTAAACCCAAACTCCAAACCTCAAACCCTAAACCCTAAACCCTAAAACCCTAACCACTAACCCCTAAACCTTAAGGGTTTTAAGGTTTAGGATTTTTTAGGGTTTAGGGTTTTTTTAGGATTTTGGATTTTGAGGTTAGGGTTTAGGTTTAGGGAGGGAGGTCATTTGTGCAAGTCTAGAGAGAAAAAATAAGTTTAGAGAGAATTTTCTCAACTTGTCTTTCTCTACGAACCTCTTTCGGCCTCTGCTTTTCACATCTCCTTCATCTAATCGTAGATCGAACAAAGTGTGTCGACCTCCTCCTGTTCGATCTCCATCCTTTTCCCATAACACACATCGTAGCCCTGTTTCATTCGACCGAATTACTGTTCATCGTGAACACTGTTCACGCCACCATACTGTTCATCTTTGCCTTTTTCTCATCACGGTCGTAACTGGTCAAGTGATTGGTACCACTAGCTTGGTCTCAACGTCCCGAGTCAGAATCCAGTGTCGATTTTCCATTCTAGTGTCAATTCCTGTCCGATTTGCCCTGAAGAACTGAATAAATCTGGACCATTCATCAGACATCGGGATCGTGGTCCTGGGGTCCCGATGAAGAGTTTGCCATCGGTAGGGAAGCCAGACGAGACCGATCGCCTGTTGGATGAAATGAACGGTCCAGATTTCTTCAAGGCAAATCGGACGAAAATCGACACCAGAATAGAAAATCAACACCGGATTCTGACTCGGGACGTTGAGACTAAGCTAGTGATACCAATCACTTGACCAGTTACGACCATGATGAGAAAAAGGCAAAGATAAACAGTGCGACGATGTGAACGGTGTTCACGATGAACAGTAATTCAGTCGGATGAAACAGGGTTACCATGTGTGTTATGGGAAAAGGATGGAGATCAAACAGGAGAAGGTCGACACAAGTTGTTCGATCTACGATTAGATGAAAGAGATGTGAAAAGCAGAGGCCGAAAGAGGTTCCTAGAGAAAGACCAGTTGAGAAAATTCTCTCTAAACTTATTTTCTCTCTCTAGACTTGCACAAATGATCTCCCTCCCTAAACCCTAATCCCAAAACCCAAAACCCTAAAAAACCCTAAACCTTAAAACCCTTAGGGTTTAGAGGTTAGGGATTAGGGTTTTAGGGTTTAGGGTTTGAGTTTAGGGTTTGGGGTTTTTAACGGTTTTTTAGGATTTAAAGTTTAGGGTTTAGGGGAGGTCGAAGTCATTTGTGCAAGTCTAGAGAGAAAAAATGTCTAGAGAGAGAAAACGCTCTCAACTTTTCTCCCTCCAGAAACCCTAGCCTACCGCTTTTTTTTCACCGTCATCTTCACCAAATCTTCCATCCACCGTATTCGTTGACCTCATCTCATCACCTTTCCACTGTTTTCCTGCTCATTCCCATCTAGAATCACTGTTGATTGACCGATTTACTGTTCATTCGTTGTCCCTGTTTATCGCGTCGCCACTGTTCACAATTGGCCGCTTCGCTTCCCAATCGAATCTGGTTACGTGATTGGTACCGTTAGCTTCGTCTTGCCGTCCCGAGCCAGAATCCGGGATCAGTTTCTTTCTGGCGCAGTTTTTTGATCGACCTCGTCGGAAGAAATCAGAACTTTTCATTTCATCCAACGGTCGATCGACCTTGTTTGGGTTCCCCACCGGTGGCCTTCTCTTCGTCGGGACCCCAGGAACACGATCCCGGTGTCCGATCTCTAGGACGACCCGTCGATCTCCTGCAACGCCACCGAGGTCGACTACAGCGACACTGTCTGGCGGGATTTGTAACAGTGGATCCAACGAAGCTAACCCCGGTGTCCGTTCCCAGCGTTTGGCCCTGAATCACCGGCGTGAAGGCACATCTTGCAGCTCTCAGCAGCCTCTCGATCTGCCGTCGTTACTCCGCCTGCAATCTCACCGCCGGCACGTGCAGCTTCCCTGAGGCAGCGGCTGTCCGGACGTAGCATCGAAACTTCATGGCGACGGCCTCTGGCCCGTCGTTCCCTTCTGCTTGCGTGTGTGGCGTGACAGGAGCGCTGTTTTCCTCCCAGCCCCCTGTAGTTTACAGTTTGACACTGCCCCCCCAGGTTTTTCTCCTACAGATCCCTTCCTGTTTTTTATTTTCTGCACCGCAGATTTATTTTGGATCGTGTTGGATTATTCCCTGGGATTTTGTTGGTTTTTTATCACCACTCATGGCCTCTAAGGCCAATATGAAGCCTCCTGAAAAGAAAATGGGTCCTTCGGGCCCCTATTGGGCTGATAAAATTCGCTTTACGGGTGTTAGTAATAGTACTGCTCTGCACTATGTGAATGTGCCTCATGAGGGTATTCTTCGTATTCTTGAGGAATTATATGAGGATCAGAATACCTATTGGCAACGGCACTTGATGGGCTTTATCCCGGGTTTTTATATGTCTTTCCATGTAGCTCGATCAGTTGCATGGCGAGCCTGAGGTACTGATGGATTAGAGGATGTTCTCTCTGTTTCTATGGATAAAGACAATGCATCTTCTTTCTTCCTATTTCGGTTTCAGTCAGTGACAGCTTTGCTTGAGATTTTGGCTAAGGGCCCATGGACTTTTGGTGGTAAGATCATGATTTTACAGCAGTGGCACCCACGCCTTACTTCTCAGAGTAACCAGATTTCATGTCTTCCTGTTTGGGTAAAGCTTTCTAATCTACCTCTCCCACTTTGGAATACTGAGAGTTTGAGTATGATAGCCAGTAGGCTAGGGAAACCTCTGGCTTGTGATCGGATTACTCTTGAGCGTACTCGGCTTCTTTTTGCTCGAGTTTGTGTCGAGATCGATGCACGACGGCCGCCTATTAGTAGTATTGATATTGAGTATGCCCAATCTGATGAGCCTATTACTGTTAAGGTGGAGTACCCTTGGTTACCTAAACGGTGCCCTACCTGTGAGGTTTGGGGTCATATTTGCCAGTCTGCAGCGACTAAGGGAGGTCCAGGTGAGACGACAGTTGATTCGGTTAAGGGACAGAGAGATACTTTGGGTTCTCAGGACACTACCGAAAGAGAGAAGGGTTTCTGGAGCCTCTCCAAGGGCAGCAAATGAGATCGCCAGAGTTTCTCAGACTTTATTGCCAGTCCCAGGTAGTAGTATTGGGGGCCCCCAGATATCCCCTACTTTTGTTGGGAGAGGAGTGGGTCGTTCACAATCCTCCCTATGGGTTATTGGTAGAGGTACCAAGGGCCCAGTTGCTAGCACAGTTGCTGTTGAGCGGGAGATAGAGGTAGCTCTGCCACCTATTTCGCAGGCCCTTCAGCTGATTAACAATGACCTATTTGAGAGAGGTTCCCGATTTAAGGATTCTGGGAGCGATATGGATCTTGAGGCAGTTGCTAGGCAGGCACTTGATGAGTGTGATGATTCTGTTTCTGACTCTAGTTCTCTGGCTGGAGCTCCCCCTGGAGGGGCTATTGTAGTTGGGTCTGAGGCTTTCCCAATTGCTTTAGCGACTGTCGGCCCTGTTCAGGTTGTTAGAGGTACCTTATCTGATGTTGATTCTCTGATGAGTTCACCCCCTAGGGAGGACCCTGAGGCTGGGCTCTCTTTGCCTCAGTTAGATCATGTTATGGGGGTGGGTCCTTGCTTGGAGAACAGACAGGTTACTTTTGTCTCTTCATCTAGTATGAGATTGGGTGTACGTAAGAACCAGAGTGAGAGTGGCTTTATTATAGTGCAGAATAAGAAAGCGCACATGAAGAAGAAAAAGGGCGAAGGGGCCAGTGGGCCTCGTCTATAGTTGTCCTATTTCTGTTGATCCGACCCCCATGATAGGGAGTTGGAATGTTAGGGGCCTTAATGGCCCTCCTACGCAGCGTGCTGTTAGACGATGGATTGAGCGTTTTTCTTTGAGTATTGTGGGTCTCCTTGAGACCAAGGTGATTTCTAACCTTCTTGGTACTGTTGTTTCAGGGGCTTGTCCTGATTGGCAGTTTTTATCTAATGTTACTGAGCAGTCGACTTGTCGAGTTAGGTTTGCTGAGATCCTTCTTGTTTTGAAGTATATGGTTTACAGTTCTCTTCACAGGGTATTGCTTGTCGGGTTAAACATTTATCTTCTGGCGATGTTTATGGTGTGATTTTTATCTACGGTCACTCTAATCCTGCTGGCCGAGCTCATCTTTGGGATTTTCTTCGGGGTATCCCTATTATTTTTGGTGATCTTCCTTGGATTATTGTTGACGACTTTAATACCATTCTGCGACCTACGGATCGTGTAGGGGGAGATTCAGCCTGGCATTCTTATATGGAAGATTTTCGTAGTTGTATTACTGAGTTAGAGTTGATCCGTCTCCCTTACACTGGACTTCGGTACACTTGGCATAATGGTCAGGAGGGTGAGGGATCTATCCTTCGGACTCTTGATTGGATGTTTGGTAGTCAGTCATGGTTTCAGCATTGGCCTCAGGCCACCTCCATGATTCTACAGCGTCATATCTCTGATCAGAGTGCTATTATCATCCTTTTTGGACCTCAGTTGAGACGACCTCGGACTCCTTTCGGGTTTATGAACTTTTGGGTTGATAGAGAGGATTTCTCCAGTATTGTACAGGGGATCTGGGATATACCGGTGGTTGGTAGCCCACTTTTTGTTTTCACTACGAAGCTTGGGATGCTTCGCAGGGAGCTATGTTGTTTGCATAGACGGGAGTACAGCCATATCTCTAGTCGGGTTCAGCGCGCTAGGGGGTAGTGGGAGGGGGCTCAGATGAGGTTGGACGCTGACCCAATGTCTGCTACTTGTCTGGCTGAGGAGCGTTCTTCAGCTGCTCTTTTTCATCAGCTCAGTAAGGATGAGGAGGCTTTCTTTCGACAGCGGTCCAGAGTTCAGTGGTTAGCATTGGGGGATCAGAACACCAAGTTCTTTCATCGGTCTCTGGTTCATCGACAGGTTCGGAACCGCATTTCTCAGCTTGAGGATGAGGATGGTCGAGTTATTTCTGATCAGGCGAGTTTGGGTGATTTGGCTGTCCGTTTTTATCGTGACCTTCTATCTGCCCCTAGCACCCCTAGCTTGGAGGGTGCCTCTCAGTTCTTTACTAGGCGTATCTCTGAGGATTCCGTTCCTGGCCTAGTCGGTCCTATTACTGATGAGGAGGTTCGGTCAGCTTTGTTTTCCATTCCGGATGATAAAGCTCCAGGACCGGATGGGTACAACTCTTGTTTTTTCAAACGGAGTTGGGATATTATTGGGGTTGGATTTACTGCAGCTATTCGGCATTTCTTTGCTACTTATCAGATGCCTTGTTGTGTTAGTTCTGCGAGGATCACCCTGATTCCTAAGGTTGAGAATCCTCGTACCATGGGTGATTTCAGGCCTATCTCATGCTGTAATGTGATATATAAGTGCATTGCTAAGGTTATTGCTAACCGTTTTCGGGCTGTCCTCCCTGATGCGGTTGGACCTGCTCAGACCGCTTTTGTCCCGGGTAGGCAGATTTCTGATGTTATCCTTTTGGCTCAGGAGCTTATGCATGGCTACCATATCCAAGGTTCTCCTCCTCGCTGTGCTCTGAAGGTGAATCTCCGTAAAGCCTTTGACACTGTTAATTGGGAGTTCATTCTTTTGGGTTTACGGACTATTGGCATTCCTGAGCGGATGGTCTGATGGATTGAGACTTGTATGACCACTGCCCGTTTCTCTGTGGCCTTAAATGGTGAGCTTTATGGTTACTTTCCCTCCTCTAAAGGGGTTCGACAGGGATGTCCTCTGTCCCCCTACCTGTTTGTCCTGGCTATGGAGGGTTTGGATGGTATCCTTCGGGAGGCTACTCAGCATCCGGGGTTTCGTTATCACTGGCGCTGTCGACAGACCTCTCTTACGCACTTGTGTTTTGCTGAAGACCTCATGGTGTTCTGTCGAGCTGATCAGACTTCAGTGCGTGTTATTCGAGATACCTTAGGGTTTTTTGCTCAGTGCTCAGGCTTGATTGCTAACCCGGCTAAGAGTCAGGTTTTTATTTCTGGAGTCTCTGAGGAGGTTGCTACTGATTTGAGGACCTTATTAGGCTTTCGCCTTGGAACCCTCCCGGTTCGCTATCTTGGTGTTCCTCTGATTAGCACACGCCTCGGTCTCTATGACTGTGAGCCCCTTATCGACAGGATCTTGGCACGGATTCGCCTTTGGACCTCTTCTGTACTGAGTTTTGCTGGCCGCCTTCAGTTGATCAGGTCTATTTTATTCTCCATCCAGGTTTATTGGTCCTCGATGTTCATCCTTCCTAGCGCTGTTATTCATCGGATTGAGAGTATTCTTGCTGCTTTTCTATGGCGGGGCTCTTCTCTGGTTCCGAGTGGTTCTAAGGTAGCATGGTCTTCTGTCTGCTATCCTTTGAGGGAGGGAGGTTTGGGGGTGAAACGAGTTACAATTTGGAATCATGCAGCCATTCTTAAGCATATTTGGAGACTCCTTTCCCTCCAATCTTCTCTCTGGTCTATTTGGGTACACCGGATGCTTTTACGGGGTCGCTCTTTCTGGCATATTCGGACTCCCTCTATGGCCTCTTGGTCTTGGAGGAAGATTTTACAGAGCCGGGAGTGGTGCAGGGGTGCCTTCAGGATGTATATTGGCGATGGACGTGATACTTCTTTATGGATGGATTATTGGCTTCCTCAGGGGCGCCTGTGTGATCTCTTCAGTTTTCAAGAATTGACTTCCACAGGTCTTTCTTCGGATGCTAAAGTGAGTTCCTAGTAGCGTGATGCTCCGGGAGGTTTGGGAGTCTATTGACTTCCTCCCGCAGCTCTTGCTTCCGGATCGTTGTGTTTGGACCCATCATTCCTCTAGGGTGTTCTCGATTGATTCGGCTTGGGATACCTTACGGGCTTGGAGACCTATTGATCCTCGTCATTGCATCTTCTGGTTTCCAGGCCATGTACCGCGTCATGGCTTCATTCTTTGGCTTGCAGCCCCGGAGCGCCTTTCCACTATGGACAGATTACTTTCCTGGGGTAACGTGCAGTCTTCCACTTGCCTCCTTTGTGGGTCCAGTCTTGAGACGCATTCTCATCTCTTCTTTGCATGTGAGTACTCCTCCATTGTTTAGCGGAGAGTTTCAGATCGGATTGGGTTTTGTTGGCCTTCTCTTCCGTTGGGTGATCTGCTTGACTGGTCAACCCTTCATAATTTACACCACTTCAATAATAGCCAGAGTCTCCTTCCTGCCTTTTCAAAATTTACACCCAAATCAATTACTAATTAAATTTGGATAAATGAATACCTAATCAAATTGCTAAGTTTTTTATGGTGCTCACTCCACTAAGGAAACAACAATCCAACTTCTTTTCTTCTGCCTTGGCTGCAACACAAGCTCTAAGAGTCTAATGCAAGAAATCATGTGCTTTAACATACATTCATCTGATGTTAAATCATTTCATATAATAGTTGCATAATTAACACTAACCAGATCTCTTCTTCCCTTCTCTGCAATTTGTTCACATTCTTATTGCCTCAACATTTCGCTTCCTCACGTGCTCTCTGGTAAGTCAAAGAATGCTTGAGATAACATGAGTTTTCCTTAAAAACACAAACTGTTGCAGGAAATGTTATTGCCTAGATGGAAAACCTAAATGTTATTGTCAACATCATCCAACATAAATATGGAATCCACAAGCCCATGGTTCAATGTACAGGTTGCAGAATACTTTTGAAATCCCAGCAATTTACTGATGCTTTTTTAATTATAAAATAAAATAATTGCTTAATCACAGAAAACATACAAATTATGCAACCAGAACCTGCATCTGCAGTTCTGCCTCTACAAAAGAAGAAAATATCAACACAATCTGCTTTAGATATAATCTATCAGAAAATAATAATAAACATATTTGTACTGATAAAGTCGTACATTTTCAATGAGAAAACATTATCAAATTTAGGTCCTTGCTACTTGAGCTAATGAAAAATATAAAACAGATAAAGAAAGGAAGAAGGAATGGTGAAAGTATTTCAACATAATTTATAAGAAAAGGTTTTCTTTCCTGATTTGATAATAAATGTGTTTCACACATGTTTCCTTGTTCTCGAATCGCTCTGCAATATCCAGAAAATTGAATGCTGCTATATCTGGTTATTGTCTTGGTACAGATCCTAGGTAGGTGGCGTCAAATAGATTCCTTAGACAAGAACATGCATAGACATTAACTGAAGTAAAATAGTTTTTGCAAAATTCTTCTTTTTAATGCAGTTTGATGATTTTGTAATTTAAACAAATTGAGCATGTATCTGTAATGATTTTGTTAAATGCACCACACTGCATTTAGTGGCCCCATATGCAGCAAATCTATGAAAAAGTGGAAAGCTAGAATCAATAGATAAAAATATACAAGAAACTAAATAACCTACAAAAAAAATGCCATGGTTATGATGCTGATATTTTCGATAAGCTATAAAAGAATTGACTTAAAAACTATTCAAGATTGCCACTTCACTCATGAAGCATCGAGACTCAACAAATAACTTTTTCAGTGGCAGCACTAGTGGCAATGTCACTGGCCAGCTGATGCTGCTCATGTTATAATGGTCATCAAGTATGAGTGTAAATGACCAAAGAGATGAGGAAGCAGTGAACACTTAGCCGAACCAAGCATGATTTCAAACTGGAAAAATCCCATGCCAACTCTGTCCCCTCATCCATGACAAGTTGGGATTGGCTCTCACTATCCTGCCCTGTTTATTTTTGAAAGATGTTGGCCCATCACCAGTCTGTCACCCGACTTTACAGGGTAACTGTGCCTGACATGAATTGGCTTGAATTGAAACCACAAAAAAAGACCTAAAAGGGAAGTAGCTTCCATCTTGTTTGACACAATACTACCACCGACACACAATAGATTTCATTACACAACAAATACTGCATGCATGAGACTTTCATAAAAGAGCCCATTATTTTTCGGTTGTTTGCCAAGAAGATTGTTCTTGGGGTCTGTTAAGAAGACAATGCTTGACCCAAAGTTGCTAAAGAATAATAATAATAAAGAAAATAGCAAACAAAACGTTATAGCTGATTAATGTGCCAAGCTTAGTGGACTTCAAAGCAATACCTGGGGGTGGGTCTTCCATCTGAACCAGGTCCATCAATGTTGAAAATATGACCCCCTCGAGGTTGGTTCCGCATCATTTGAATTGCCTAATTAAGGATTGAGTATGAGAATAAGCCTGAAAATGCTACAGAAGAAGAAAGAAGCTTTTTACCTCTCCACAACAAATCATCAAACCAAGTGTTTGTAGTGCAAACAAGTAAACAAAGGTAAACCATAGCAGTAAATTGCTCATAACACTGAATCAATGTTAATAAGTTCATAATATACCACCTTGACTGCTTCATCTGAAACACAAAAATCGACCTTCCCTCTCATCTTAGGGTTAGGATGAAGCAAGGAACGCAATCAAATGTGCGCGGTTGGCTTGCAGTTTTAGGCTATGGTGCAGTGAGGCTGTGAAATTTTCGACGGTTAGGCTGTTCGGAGGAAATTGGTGTGGGTTTTAAAGGATTGATGATTTGGAACCTCTTGAAATATAGAAGAAAGAGGGACAGAACGAGAAAGAAAGCAGGAGGGAAATAAAAACAGAGAGAGAAAATTTTTAGTGGGCGGAAGGTAGTTGCGGCGCTCCCCGCTTGCAAATTTCCTTTGCAATCTTCCCCCTGAACCCTCCCATCCCAAGTTTTTTCAAGCCATTTTACAACTTCTTGCGTATCAAAACGGCGTCGTTTCTTTTAGAAACAGTTTAAATAATAAATTAATTAATTAGTTAAAATAATTTCAATATATAATTTTAATTTTAATTCCTATTATTTTAAATATTATAATATACAATCAATTAATTAATCAGAATATATGATGAGTAATTAATTATTCTTTGTTATTTGAATAAATATTTAATTATTTGATTATCTAATAAATCAAAAATTTCAACTAAATTATGCATCAAAAATTCAAATTTAAATCGATTATTAGTTACTTAAATGTAAATTTCTCATATCATTACTAATGTTAAAAATTAATTAACTCGTTAATTAATATAAGATTATATACAAAAATATCTTTTTTGTAATTGAAATAATTAATTCATTAATATATCATTAATATACTTCCTCATGTAAACTAATCTAATTAATTTTAATTAAAGGGATTTTGACAAATACACATCAAAAACCTAATATTTTCAATTCAAGATAAATATTAAATAACTTAAATGTTAAATTGATACCAACCAAAGGGATTATAAATAAAAATATTGTTTAAAGTTATAGTGATTTCAATTAAGTAAGTTAAACAAATTATTATATAAATGGCATAAATTAATCTTTAAATGTATTACTATTTGATACGGTAAGCATTTATTTATTTTATAGCATTGAGTAAAATTATAATAGTGGGTGATTAATTCCCTAATATAATAAGACAATATTATATTAAATTGATGAATACATAATATTATGCTAAAATGATAATAAATAATCAAATTCAATGTGGAAAGTTGATAATTATATAAGATTATGTTAAATTAATCATTAAAAAATCAAATTAAAGTATAGATGTACATTTCTTATTTTATTAAATTTATTAACACCAATCCATTACATAGATGGTAAAAATTGATTTCCTCTACTAATATTTATTAATTTGATTGTGTTAAACATATAGTAAATAAGCTTTCTTCCAATCTAAGACTATATGGCATTAAACTAATTACTAATAAAATTATTTTCCTAGAATTTGTAAATAAATACAAAGTAGAGCATCTAAAAACCATCTCGAAAAATCGGATTTTTTTAAAGCTTACAATTTATTTAAGGCTATTAATTTTTAACAAAATCTATTATCTCTTAAAACCTCTGATAACTTCTACAATTTACTTATTAATTTTAAGCACTTGGTCATAAAATATATCACTCTTTATAAAAAGTGAAGCTAGTGAAAACCAATGTCAACTATGAAAATTATTATTATTATTATTATTTTGTTAGAATTGACAATATATAAAAGGTTACTATTTCCTTAAAAAAATTTATTCCTTCAAATTTTATGATAACTTATACCATTCAACCTCAATTTTAAGTTACTAGATATAAAATTTATTTCTCTTCGACAAACTAGAGTTTGCAGAAACCATCGTCAGCAATAAAAGTTGGCTTTTCTATAACTAACAATATATAAAAGGCTAGTACTTTTTTAACAAAATCTATTATTTCTTAAATCTTATAACAGTTTCTATATCCCAGCTTCAATTATAAGTAATGAATCACAAAATTTAACCTTCTTAAAGAAAATAAAGCCTCTAAAAACCGTTTCTAAATTTTAAAATCGACTTTTTTTTTTCAGCTAACAATATATTAAAGATTACTATTTTATGATAAAATATAATATTATTTAAATTATATGGTAGCTTCTACGACTCATCTTCAATTTTAAGTAATTAGTCACAAAACTTATCCCCCTTGAACAAAGTAGAGCTTCTAGAAACCATAGCTCCAAAAGTTGACTTTTTAAAGGTAATACAATATATAAAAGGCTACTATTTTATAACAAAATATATAATTTCTTAAATTTTATAGTAGTTTTTACAGCACAACTTTAATTGTAAGCCATGAGTCATTAAATTTAGCCTTCTTAGACAAAATAAAGCATCTAAAATCATTGCCAACTCTAAAATTTAAATTTTTTTTTAGCATAGGATTTAAACGATAATAGATTTTGTCATAAATTAGTAGCCTTTAATAAGTTGTTTTACCACAAAATGATGTTTGAATTTTTTAAAGGATGCACCTCTATTTTTTAAGGATGATAATCTCTATTTAAGAATGATGACCTTATTTAAGACTAATAAGTTTATTTAAGGCTAATTAAAATATTAATAAGTTTTTGCATTTGTCCGTCCTAAAGTAATATGTTGGCTCTGTCACTAATTTTGTATCTTAATTTTTACTATAATCAGGATGTGTTAAAGTATGGAATGTTTTTAGGAGTACCTATATTACAACCATTTGTGTACTATTAACTTATAAACAACAAATTTTTAATCAAATTATAAAATAAAATTTTTAAAAAATACTATTACATCTACCAAATATTGAATTTTAGTAATTGTATTTGAGGAGTAAAATTTTAATACTAATATGAGTGGTTTAATTCTATTGCAAAAGAATACATGCCGTATTATGTGGGTGCGCATGGAAGAATATATAGCAAATGCATGAAATCATTGAAATGGGTTTTCTTATTGTGATTGATCATTATTATTAGTATCAAATTGTATTCCCTTAATAAAAACGTTTTTAATTATTATTACTATTAAAGTAAAATGAGAGTGCTCTGAACTATTTAATGCGGTTGGCAACTTTTGACACAGTAACATCGAAGTGTAATTGAGATTGCTCGTCAACTTTCTCATGTTTGTCTTAAATGACCCAACTCTAGTAACACCTTTCTTTCCGGCCCTTTAAAAATACTATATATTTGCCTTTCTAATAATAGGTGATTCAGTCAACCATAGAGTAATTCTCGTGAATAAATTTAATTCTCACTATCCATACCATCTACAAGCCGGCCTGGCCGGCGATACACGTACCCATTCTATATTCAATCACAAATATTAATATATCCTCCCCTCCCACATAAACTAGGTCAAGTTGGAACTAGTTTGAGGTACTAGTTACCAAAACCATCTCATCCATTCGAAGGAAAAGGAACGAAGGAAGGATTATGACGTCCTTAACCTTAATATAATATATTATATCCTGATCGAATTCATACGTACGGTACACTTGACTTGTGCATAGAAATTGAACTTGAAACAAGGGTCCAATTTATAATACTCTCGTGAATCAGAGCCTCTCTGACTCTCTACCAAAGACCAATATCAGGGACATCCGCTCCCTCCTCTTTCTCCTTCTTCTCCTTGGATGGGTTCGGATCTCTGAATCTCCTGTCATTCTTTGTTTCGCATTGCTGTAGGTAAAGACATTTCGCCTTTAACATATGCTTCATTTTTGCTGCTGCTTCTGTTGCTGGATGTGCATTTTGATGTCTTTTACTCCTTTTATTTTCAGTTCATTGGTATAAATACCAGGTTGATTTATGGGCTTTGGTGCGATTTGAAGTATCACTTTCTGTCAATTTTTGCTAGATTTTAATTTCTGTACTGGTATTTGCTCCTTTTTACATATATTCCGTAGAATGTGCGTTGATCTCTGCTGCCTCACTGTTCAAATTTCTCATGTTCAGACTTCTCTGCCATCTTAATTCTTTCCTTTTTTTTTTATTTAATTTATGTTCCCTCCCTTTTGGATTTAGGTTTGCACTTTTTATATTGATTAATGCTGTGGGAACGGAAGCTTATAATTTGACTCAAATTTAATCCGTCTTTTGCTGTTTTCATGACATAATTCGAGGAGTCAGATGAATGGCGATCTCAAACTCCTGCGCTCATGAGCTGGTTATAGTGAAATGACAATTGATGTGCAGTCATCAATGGCCCAAAGTGCGAGAGCAGCAGCAACTAGGTCTTTCTTTAGCTCTAGTAATGGGAATGAAGAAACCCCTTCGCACAACACTGCTCCTATTTTAAATGGGGATGAATATGACAGTGATGGCTCCAATTTTGCACCACCGTGAGTCTCTTAATACGTTTCGCTTTCTAACCTGTTTCTCGTAGCTGCTCATTTCGAGGCTCAATTTCTTTTTCCTTCCAGTACGCCAACTACGCTCTCAACGGCTATTCCTGCGGAACTTGCTGCTGCTATACCCTTGATTGATCGCTTCCAGGTGGAAAAATAAATTCTACTTATTAATTATCTCCATATTTCAGTTTTGCTATATTGGTTATAACAAACTATTAAGCGTATGTGCGTTTTAGGTTCAATAGTCATTGAAAATTACATGTTTTTCCTTCTGTACAGGTGGAAGGATTTTTAAGGATGATGCAGAAACAAATTCAATCTGCTGGAAAACGAGGTTTTTTCTATAAAAAATCTGGAGGCACTCAAGTTAGAGAAAAATTCACTTTTGAGGATATGCTTTGTTTCCAAAAGGTGATTTTTTTTTTTTTTTTGGTTCTAAAATAAAAGCAATTTTTTTTTTTCAAAATTTTTTTTTAAGAATATATACTGTTATGTGTAGGAGACTCATAAAAAGCTAAATACTTTTGACAGGATCCTATACCAACTTCATTGCTTAAAATCAATGGTGACCTGGTCAGTAGAGCAACAAAATTGTTTCAGATAATTTTAAAGTACACTGGAGTTGAACCATCTGATCGAGCAACTCCACCAAGCTTAGATGAACGGATTGAGCTTGTCGGAAAATTGTACAAGCAAACATTGAAGCGTGCAGAGCTCCGAGATGAACTTTTTGCACAGATTTCAAAACAAACAAGAAACAACCCTGATAGGTAGGTCTAATTATGATTTTCATTTTCGTAATTGATTTTATATGATTATATAGTAGTTGGTGTTACAAATTCTATTTTTCTTTGCTTGCTTGGTAACTTTATTGGTTGTGACATTACAGGCAATACTTAATCAAAACATGGGAGCTGATGTATTTGTGTGCTTCCTCTATGCCTCCTAGTAAGGACATGGGTGGATATTTATCCGAGTACATCCACAATGTAGCACAAGGCGTTAGTACTGATTCTGAGGTCCAAAGCCTGGCACTAAATACTTTAAATGCTTTGAAGTGTTCGGTTAAAGCTGGTCCCAGGCATACAATACCAGGTCGTGAGGAAATTGAAGCTCTTCTAACTGGTAGAAAGCTTACAACTATTGTGTTTTTCTTGGATGAAACATTTGAAGAAATTACATATGATATGGCGACCACAGTATCTGATGCTGTAGAGGTACCCTCTTTCTTCTTGTTGGGTATACCACTAATTTTCCATTCATGAATTATGTCAATGGGTATCCAATGTAATCTTGGTTTTGCTAATTTGTATGCTTTTACCCTTCAAGCTCACTGTGTCTGGTAAATTGATTCATATACATACATATTTCTTGTTTTCTTCTGTTTCTATAAGTCCCTGTCTGCTCAAGTAGTGAGCCATTTAATGTTAAGAACATCATGTTAGTGGTTAACATGCTATCTATTATGTGAGAGTAGTTTAATAGATATGTTTTAAATGCTTGGTTTTTTTTTTTTTAAAATAAAACATAATAATTGATTTTTCTTTAAGGGCCTTCATAGTTTTGCTAAAGAAAGTCGATGCATCTTGACTGTCATAATACTGATTTATGGGGCTTACTTTTTGTTCTTCGTTGATACTGATTAAAGTTGCGCCTGCTTTAGGAACTTGCAGGGCTAATTAAATTATCAGCTTACTCTAGCTTCAGTCTGTTTGAATGCCGTAAAGTTGTTACTGGGTCCAAGTCATCTGATACTGGAAACGGTATTTATTATGCAACTTCTTGATTCTTTCCCAGAAAAGAAATTTCTAAAATCATCATCTAACATGAACTTTGCTTTCTCTTAGAGGAGTACATTGGGTTAGACGATAACAAATATATTGGGGACCTGCTGGCAGAATTTAAAGCAGCCAAGGATCGAAGTAAAGGAGAAATTTTGCATTGCAAACTAACATTTAAAAAGAAGCTATTTCGAGAGTCAGATGAGGCTGTAACAGACCCAATGTTTGTGCAGTTGTCATATGTTCAAGTACGTAATCTTACGTCAAAGTAGTGTTGAGGAATTTAACTTATTTCTCATGATGATAAGTGATTTTTTTTCCCTAAATCCTAGGCTAATTTTTACTATTTAGATTTGGTGATAACTGGTTATATATCGCAGTTGCAACATGACTATGTATTGGGCAATTACCCAGTTGGAAGGGATGATGCTGCACAACTGTCTGCATTGCAAATCTTAGTTGAGATTGGTTTTGTTGGTAGCCCAGAATCATGCACGTTAGTAGATTTCTTACTTTCTTCACTTTATGACATTTACCTGCCTTTTCTACCATTTGAGTAGGGAGTTATTTATTTATTTTTGGTTAGATTGTATGATTGCTTAGTTAAAATATAAAGAAATGTTTTCTGGTGACTGAACCTCAAACATCCGATTCTAGTGTGTTTTACTTTTTGAAGTTAATGTTTTTCAGTGATTGGTCTTCTCTTCTTGAACGTTTCCTACCTAGACAAGTTGCAATTACACGAGCAAAGCGAGAATGGGAGTTGGATATTCTTTTTCGTTATCGGTCAATGGTAAGAAATAAAATCTGGTGATTTTCTCCTTGCAAAAACCAAGCATGTCTTAGTCATAATCATACTTTATGTTTCATCATGCTTTCTTGATTTCTCTCCATAATAACATTGGATGGATTTTTTTTTTTAAACTTCTGAATTTGTTTAAATCACTTACAGGCTTACAGCTGTTGATATGATGAAAATAAATTACTCTTTCTGGTGCAAGATAAAAAAGAGGAAAATTTATAACACTATCCTTACTTGTGATGTGCTATTTGAATGTAATTTTGTGAATGCTCAATTAGCCACTATATATATATGTATATATATATTTTATTCTGACATCAGATAGTTATGTTGCTCTGTAGGAGCATTTGACAAAAGATGATGCAAGACAGCAATTTCTGCGGATTTTGAGGACACTTCCTTATGGGAATTCAGTTTTTTTCAGTGTCCGTAAGATTGATGATCCTATTGGACTTTTGCCGGGACGAATTGTCTTGGGTATCAATAAGCGAGGGGTGCGTCCTAAAACTGGTTTTATTCTATCATCTGATTTGAGAAGTTGGATTTCTGATTTCTCTTGATGTGTCACTAAAAATCTTCCCCAAAATATTTCAAGACACTTATAATCTTAGCATCACTTATAATCTTTAGCTAATCATTGAAGACAAGTGAAACCGAAACAATCATTACGTATTATATTTTACAACATTGTAAAAATTCTTTCATACCCTTAGACCAAGCTTTTGGATATTATCTTTTGGTTAATTTGTCTGTAGGTTCATTTTTTCCGCCCAGTTCCAAAAGAGTATCTACATTCTGCGGAGTTAAGAGACATCATGCAATTTGGTAGTAGCAATACTGCCGTATTTTTTAAGATGAGAGTTGCAGGCGTCCTTCACATATTCCAGTTTGAAACCAAGCAGGTTCTCCTTAGTCCTTGCACTTTCCTATTTGTCATGGGATTTCTGGACCACTTAATTATTTGTTTTAATAATTTTTTTTTCATTAGGGAGAAGAGATTTGTGTTGCTCTTCAAACGCATATAAATGATGTTATGTTGCGTCGCTACTCCAAAGCGCGGTCTGTTGCTAGTGGCTCAATGAATGGAGATCTTTCTAATGTTAAGCCTCCTAGTATTGAATTATTTGAAAAACGAGTACAGGATTTGTCAAAATCTGTTGAAGAATCTCAAAGAAATGCTGATCGAGTAAGCCTTTTAGATGAAGCCTGATATATGTAATTGTTTAACATAGTTATGTGAATAAAACCCTTCTTTTTCATTGAAATTAGATATCTTCAAGACCATAACTCAACTCATTGTGAGTTAGAGTAACATAATTTGTGGTTAATTTGTCACGCATATCTTAAAATTAATCTATTTTTCTTGTTTGGAGGATTATTTACAAAGTTCTTATCTCATTAATGAAAATTGCACATGGATCTAGTTATTAGAAGAATTACATGAAAAGAAAGATCAAGAAGTCAAAATGCAAGAAGAAATGGAAGGCTTAAAAGAATGTTTGAGATCTGAGAGGCAGAAGTTGGCAGAAGTTGCTAGCGATCGTGATAGACTCCAGTCAATGTGCAATGAGAAGGATACTGATCTTCAAGTTAGTGTATTTAATTTTGTGAGGTCATCAAGCTTATTAACTTTTTTATCCAGCTTTTACTGATTTCATTCATGTTTCAGGCTGTGTTGATGGAGAAAAGGAAAATGGAAGTCAGGCTGGCAAAGTTGAGCAATCAAGCACTAGAGAACAATACTAAAAAGGATTCTGTTGGAACTAATGACGAGGTAGAATGTTTTGCTATCAATTCAGAAGTGTGTTTTCAGAGTACTTTAATTCATATTCTTATGATTTTATATTGCATTATGGCTACGGCTTTTATTGCTTGCTTTATGATGGAGTAATAATTTTGGACTGTGGATAATAGATAATGCAGGCATTACACAAGCTTCAGGATGAACTAAAAACCTGCAATGAGGAGTTGCGTGCAGAACAAGAAAATACAAAGAAGTTATTAAATGAGAAAATCTTATTGGAGCAAACTATTTCTAAATTTGAGAAGAAAAGAGCTGAAGAGGTATTATTGTCTTGATTCTGATATGAGGAATTTAGAGATTCCTGAGAATGCATGTTTTCATATCACAGTGCTTTCCTGTGTACAGATGGAAATTCTTGAGAGAAATTTTGAACAAGAACGCAAAGCTTTAAAGCTTCAAGTGTCTGAACTTGGAAGAAAATTGGAAGGGGCTACACTAGAATTGGCTACAGTTCAGTCAACTCTTGCAGCTAGAAATGCAGATTTGGCTGCATTACAGAATAATTTTAAGGAATTAGAGGAATTGAGGGAAATGAAAGAGGTAATGATTTTCTTTTCTCTGTATGTATTTTATTGTTGAAAATCTATGTTAACTCTTTGGCTTTTTCATTGTATATTACTTTGGTTTGACAAAATTTCTCAATTAAATGCATTCTTGTCTGATGAGTTCTTACATGCTTTTAGGACATTGATAGAAAGAATGAGCAAACTGCTGCCCTCTTGAAGATGCAAGGGGCTCAACTTGCAGAGTTAGAAGCACTTTATAAAGAAGAACAAATTTTAAGGAAAAGATACTTTAACACCATTGAAGGTTGAAAGCACCTATGATATCTTTTTTGTCTTATTAATTTAATTTAAGGGTTCATCTAATACAATTTTAAAAAATATTGTTAATTTTGGAAATCTATAGAAAAAAAAGGACTAAAAGACATTGTCTTTTTATTGTAATTTGGAAAATGTACAAATTCTTCTAGTTTCCCAATGTACTATCATGAGATGCATTTTTAGTGTTTTTCTTATAATGCTATCTTTTGTATAAACTACCAACACACTTCAAATATCTAGAGACAAAACTCAATTTCTTATTCTCATTTTTTCTAGAATAATTTTGAAAATTTGCAGAATTGGCCCAAAATCTTTTATGCATTTTTTAATAGCATTGCACTATTGTTATTACTTTCTTGGTCAAAGACTTGGTATTTTTTCAGAAACCGCTTATTATTAACACTCAAATATATTTCAGATATGAAAGGCAAGATAAGGGTTTTCTGTCGTTTAAGACCTCTGAATGAGAAAGAGATTGCTGAAAAGCAAAGAAAAGTACTCGCAAGTTTAGATGAGTTTACCATAGAACATCCATGGAAGGATGATAAGTCAAAGCAGCATACCTATGATCGAGTCTTTGATGGCTATGCCACCCAAGAAGATGTCTTTGAGGATACACGGGCAAGTTTGAGTTACTTATGATAATTTATATCTTGTCATAGCAACAGTCGACTCATTGTTTTGTATATTGATCATGCAGTATTTGGTGCAATCTGCTGTTGATGGCTTCAATGTTTGCATATTTGCTTATGGACAAACTGGATCTGGAAAGACATTTACAATATATGGATCTGAGAGCAACGCTGGAATTACGCCACGGGCTACTACTGAACTGTTTAGAATTTTAAAGCGAGATAGCAATAAATTTTCATTTTCCTTAAAGGTAGTTGTGGTAGTGTGAATGTTCATATATCTCCAAATTATTGTTAGAAAAGATATGGTGTATGGCACTTAGACCCTTTATGCTTATTCTGTGCATTTCTTTACATGATTGGCAATAGCAGAATCTTTATGCACTCTTGATTTACTTGGTTATATAATCATTATATTGATGTTTTAAGCTTTTTTATTAATGCAACAGCATCTTATTATTTTATTGTTATTTTTTTTTACTTTTTTATTATTTATGATTATTATTTGTGTACATATAAAATTTAGTTGTATCAATTGAGCACTTGACGTGATCATGAAATGTTACAGGTATATATGGTGGAGGTGTACCAAGATACACTTGTCGATCTTTTGTTACCAAGGAATGCAAAGCGTTTGAAATTGGATATTAAGAAGGATTTGAAGGTAACTATTTAAGGCTCAATGTATTTGATATTGTGGTGGCTTGGAAGCTAATTCCTTTACGTTTGTTTTGTTTAGGGTATGGTATTAGTAGAAAATGTGACGGTTGTATCAGTTTCATCGTTCGAGGAATTACAGAGTATTATTCAAAGAGGATCTGAACAACGACATACATCTGGAACTCACATGAATGAGCAAAGTTCAAGATCTCATCTGATACTTTCAATTGTCATTGAGAGTACTAACCTTCAAACTCAATCTGTTGCAAGAGGAAAGGTATCGTCAATTACATTAGGCGTTGTGTTATTTGTTTAAGTCATGAGATATACTAAACATAATAGATGTAGAAAATGTTAGTATGCGTTATATATATATTATAAATTGTATAAATACTTCTTTCAATATCTGACAGTGCAAGGTAAGTTTATTGGGTGATATGTTTAATTATTAACTAGTGTTCATTTGCAGCTAAGTTTTGTGGACCTTGCTGGTTCAGAAAGGGTAAAGAAGTCAGGCTCTGCTGGTAATCAGCTTAAGGAAGCTCAAAGCATCAACAAATCACTTTCAGCTCTTGGTGATGTTATTAGTGCTTTATCTTCTGGCAGTCAGCATATTCCTTATAGAAATCACAAGTTAACGATGTTGATGAGTGATTCACTTGGTGGAAATGCGAAAACACTTATGTTTGTGAATGTATCTCCAGCTGAATCAAATTTGGAGGAGACATATAATTCCTTAATGTATGTTTTCTGCTCTTATTATATATTCTTATGCTGCTTTTCATATGAATCATGATTGCAATTGTATTCTACTGATTTCGACTGATGTGTAATATTTTATGCATGAGAAGCCCTATCTAAATGATATTCTTAATTTGTGTGAAATAAAAAGTTTATACAATTACTTCTTCATTTCTTTAATTTAATAAATGGATCCCTTAATGATTTTCAAGAATATATAGATTTTAAGTTCGTAGCTATAGATCCTTTTAGTGCGTAGTTTAGCTTTTACTCGTAGACTTTGCTATTGGCATTTTTATTTTGATTCATTAGGTTATTGTTGTTTTTTGAATTATCTTTCAACTAAACTTTGATCTTAAGAGTTCGTAGCTTATGAAATGGCTCCCGATACAGAGTTTACGAAGGGTTTCTTGTTAAAAAATTTCTGGTCTTACTATTTTTTGTTTATTTCTTTATTTTTAATCCTATCAATAGGTATGCATCAAGAGTGCGGTCGATTGTGAATGATCCAAGCAAAAATATTTCATCAAAAGAAGTAGCTCGGTTGAAAAAGTTGGTTTCATATTGGAAGGAGCAAGCAGGGAGAAAGGGGGATGACGAAGAATTTGAGGAGATTCAAGATGAACGGCCAGTTAAAGACAAGACTGATAATCGTCATTCCATGTAGAGATTATATTATGAGATCTGAGCAAGAAATTTCTCTTATCAATATTTGCTGATTTTGCAGACGGTGGGATAGGTGTTGGTTTGGTCGACCACATTGGACATCATGATACGGCGAAATACTAATGGGTAACGTTTGTAACCTGCTTTAATTGGCTTAAACATTTAGCTGTACAGTCCGGATGGTTTGTACATATTTCTTGACTCTAGTTTGTAAGAGTTGCTATCTTACTAGCCATTCCCATTTTGAACATATTACTAAAATTTTATTGTTAAATTGTAAAAGTATGAATTTAGTTTTGATGTAAGACGAATTATACCCATCTTAGACAAGCTTCTCTCTCTAGAAACAAAAACAACTGTGTGGAGAATCTTTAATACGTTTTTAACAGAAAGAGAGACATGTCTGTTTATGTTTGTTTCGCAAGTTTAGTCTAATAAGAGTCTGATTCAATTCAAATGACTTGTAGGTCATGGTTGGTGAGCAACAACATTTTATAGGGTCTGGTAAATTTAGAAAAAAACACTTAGCCCCAAATTTTTATATGTGCGTTACAACAATATTATTTTTTGAGGGATAAGTGTTAATTTAGTAAAAGATTTTCAGAATTTATCTAGGGAGTAAATATCCTCATTTTATAGTATTAAATTGTAACGTGCTAAATAATACGAGTGTTTGATGGCTGTTTTTGTATAGTATTAAATAATATAAAGTATAACTCTCATTTTTTATTTTAACAAGCTTATGATGATTGTTTAGAAAAAGTGTAATACTTCAAATACTATTTATTTATATAATAATATTGCATAATTTGAGTTGATAAAAAATAAATAAATGAAGAAAATTAAAAATATATGACATGGTAATTACTCATCTAAAGAAACTTTACTAATTTAAGTTAAATGGAATTGGTTGTACATAGAATTTATGTGTATAGAATTATTCTTAATAAAAATTGTTTTTATAACCATTTATAAATTATAGATAAAAGAATTTTAGAAATTTTTATTTAGACTATTTTGCTAAATGTTATTTTAATGATATAGTAAGAGTAATTTGATAATTATGTATAAAATCGAAAATCAGCATATGTCAATGTCATTATAATTAATTATTACTTTTGAATCTTTATATCTATTTCAAATCCTTTGACTAAAATTTACTTTCACCAAAAAAAAAAAAATGACATGAATGTATTTCTGCCAAATTTTAACTTATTCTAACATAAGAGAATCATAAGGTAAATGTGGTTTTTTAAGAAGCATTTTGAGGTATGTCTTTCGTAGAAGTATTTTGGTTCGTATCGAGTATTGTACAGGCAGAAGACGTGGTGTTCCGATTAGGAGTGGGCACCCGACGGATCGGGTCGGGTTGGGCCCAACCCGATTACTGACGGGTTGGAAATTTTAGGCCCGAAGTCGGGTCTGATTTTGGAGGAACCCGGCGGGTCGGTTCGTTGTTGAGTTCGGGTTGGTAGTCGGGTTAGTCGGGTTTTTAGTGTTTATTATATATTTATTAAAACCCATCACTCAAATGACCTATTGTCCAGTGGTAAAGCTGCCGAAGGGGCAACCAGGTGGGGACGGGTTCGACTCCCCCCCTTCGCTTTTAGCATTTCTGTTATTATATTAACGCCCCCTCCACTTTCAGTATCTCTCTTCTTATAGAATATTTATATTATTTCAATTCTTTTCTTATACAATATATAATATTATTTGTATTATAAACACAGATCAATGTTTTGCATAGTAAAAATAATGTTTAAATTTATAATATTTTTAAAAYTTATCAAATATTTATATTATAAAATAAATAAAATAGTTTATATAATATATATAAAATAACATAAATTTATCAAATATTTATATTATAAAATAAATAAAATAGTTTATATAATATACATAAAATAACATCAATTTGTAAAATATATATACTATAAAACAAATAAAAGATTTTACATAATATGCATAAAATAACATAAATTTATCAAATATATAGATTATATAACAAATAAAATAGTTTATTTAGTATGCACAAGATTACATGAAATTATCAACTATAAAATATTATATAAGAAATAAAATAGTTTATATAATATACACAAAATAACTTTGATTTGTAAAATATATATATTATACAACAAATAAAATAACTTATATAGTATACACAAAATAACACGAATTTATCAAATATATAGATTATACAAAAAGTAAAATAGTTTATATAATATGTACAAAATGACACAAATTTATCAAATATATAGATTATATAACAAATAAAATAGTTTACATAATGTACACAAGATGACAATATATGGAAACAATAAATAAAATAGTTGAAATGACGAGGAATTTGTCTAATATCAATTATTATACAATAAATAAAATTGTTTACAAAGTTTGCATAAAATGGCTTGCAGCCTAGTGGATATCCTGCTGAAAAGGTGAAGGAAGGTGCTGGGTTCAAATCGCATCACCCTCTAATTCTCTTAATTATTTTCGGGTCGGGTTGGATTTCGGGTTTCAACAGCTTGACCCGATTCCCGACCCGAATTCGACGGGTTGGCACATGCTAACCTGAGGTCGGGTTATTCCCTCACCCAACCCGACCAAAACCCGACGGGTCGGTTCGGGTCGGTTTTATTTGCCCACCCCTAGTTCCAATGGATCTTTTGGGAATGTAAACGTCCCATTAAATAAAAAATTAACATTAAAATCTCCAAAAGTTAACCGAATGATAATAGAATATCTCAAACTTATCAGGCATAAGGTTAAAATTGTTATTTAAGACAAAAAAAAATCCTTATTTTTTTCCCTTCTCCCACTTTTTCTCCCTCCTTTCTCTCTTCCTTTTCTTCCTCCTACCACAAACTCCTTCATTCGCCAAAATGTAGCACTTCGTCATCATCGTGGCACAAGTCTTGCACGGTTGCCTGACAAGCATGCTTGCGACGATCATGCCACAATGCTGAAATCGATGCTTGTGTTGCTATTCTTGATCTGTGTTCTAATCGCTACATAAATAAAATATTTCTAAATTTAAAAAGGAAAGAGATCTTAATTAAACAAGAGAATGTTGCTTCAATAGATAAAAAATAAAAAAAAATCTTATTTTAAATAAGAAATATTAATTAAGAAAAGAAGTAGATTTCAATTTCAATTAGAAAAAATATCTTATTTTAAATAGAAAAGATCAACTAAAAAAAGAAGTGAATTTTTATTTCAATTAAGAAAAAAAATGAGAAAATTAGGAAAATTATATAAATAAACTTAGTCTAGCATTGTTTAGATACAAGTTTGAAGGGGACTTGAGGACCTTCTACATTTGGATTTTAGTCCTATACGTAGCGGTGTATACAATGATTGTAAAATCTTTATTAATATATTATCATTTAGTGATGTTTGTAATTTCACCCTTGCATACATTACACGTTCATGTGTATATATCTGTTATTATCACTAAAAAATTATAAATCAAGACATGCATATAAAAATCATATATATGTACGTTTATATTAGTACAAACACATTAAGACAAACATATAGAAAATGAAAAGTGTTAAACGAAAAATACATCGACTGTAATTAAAATACACACGTTTTTTTTTTTAAGAAACTGAAGTGTTCAGGTTAGCTTACGCACACCACGACTAATCCTTAGAAGAGACTAATGCAACCACAATCTACTATCACGGCTTCCCACTTAAATCATGATATAATCTATGTGTAAAGAGAATCAAACCCAGGACCTCATTGTTGGCTTTACCTCCTCAATCTTGGGTCGCCTTGTCACTTGGACTAACTATTGTGGGTTACACACGGTTTTTATTACAACCGAATTAAAACATAAATATCGAAACCCTGTAATGAATTTACAAAACAAACATAACCAAATGAGCCTGAATATAAAGAATCATGGTTGTTCTGGTTGAGTAGATAGAGTAGATTTGTCTAGTGGTATAGGGTTCTGACATGTTTGTCAATTGTGACTATTTTTATGACACCTTGAGCACTTCCTATTATAGACTATCAATCCGACAGAAGGTATTCGTTTTGTTCACCGTTGACTACTAAGACGCCTCTATGCAGGAGGTAGAACAATACGCGAACAAACCTCTTCAGGAAAGACATGGTCTCTGGAATGTCCTACCAGAATAATAGACTCAACATAAGCAATTAGTTAGTGATTCGTGGAGTACATTGGACTACAATAATCATGAAAAGTTTCCACTCTTTTGAGCTTACAGACTGCTAAAGCATGAGGACATTACAATTGATCTAGATCAAACATGCGACATGTGCACGTTCTGCCACTCATATCCACGACCATGTTATGTCCACCATCGTTAGCCTGGTATCGATTAATGTCAATAGGAACCACTCGTACATACCGGGAAGTTTCAACTTTTTTGGCCATTACAATAGTGGCCCACGGTGAAAGGTGGGTATTAGTATGATATGCTAGCTCACAACGTTTGTAAAATCAATCTTAGAGGGTTGACTTGAAGAACTCAATAGTGACAACAATTGGTAAACATTGGGCATCCTTGAACAATTTATTCATAGACTCTGTAATGTTTGTGGTCATGATATTAAAATGTTTTCCGAAAAAGTGAGATCAGGCCCATTTATCAAATCCAATTTCCTGAAGTTTGTCTGCCCCTTTAGGTGATAAAGATTTGAGCTTTAAAAAGTGGTCATAGAAATAAAAAACATGGTAAGCCTTTTTATAAATGTAGTATAACATTGGAAGTTCGTTATCGAACTTATATTTGGCCTTGAGATTTTGACATATGTGATGAATACAGAAACCATGCAGAGCATTTGGAAACACATTCTTATCACCTTTGATAATGCTTTAATGGCGATTAAATATAATAACAAGATCTTCGAAATGCGTAATTTGTTTATGTAGTTTTTGAAGGAATCATTCCCACACATGGTCGTTCTCTAAATCACCCACACTGAAGGCCAATGGAAATACTGCTTGTTTGCATCCTTACATGATGTACTGAAAAGCATACCTCGATAATTTTCTTTTAGTAATGTACTGTCTATGGCTATAATTGGTCTAATAGAAAAGAATAATCCAACCTTAGAAGCAATAAACATCATGAATAAGTATAAGAAATGGTTTTCAAAATCTGTCACAAGATCAGTCATGGTACCAGGATTCATTGCTTTCAACATAAAATTATATTGAGGTAATAATGCAAACAACTTATTCGGATCTCCTAGTAATTGTGCAAGGGCAGCCTTTTTCGCCCAATATGCCTTGTTGTAACATATGTCAACACCTAAATCACCTTGGACATGTTGTATATTTTCTCTTCGACGGTATATTGAAGAAGAATCCTCACATTTGTGTTCGACAAAATGTTCAATGAAATTAGCAGATGCTTGCTTATGATCCGAGAGAAGTTATATCCTCTCACACATGTGCCACTGCTCAATTTTTTTTACTTGCCATAATTTATGATCGTCTTGATTATATTTTTTAATGGTCACAACTTTTATCCTTTACTTATAATTTTTATGCTAATAATCTGCCTGAAATCGGTGTTTTGTTGATTTAGAGAGGACAAACTCGAAGTTTTTATTGGTTGCAACTAATGCCAACTTTGTACGAAGTTTCAATTTATTCGTAAACACCTTACCAACTTGTATATACAATCTATCATTAACATACGAAGTATTATCATCTTTCGTTAGTGGGTTTGTGTCTGCAATGGGTGGAAATCATCGGAATGTATTGGGCCCAATCTCTTCAGCAGAACTTATGTTTTTCGTTTATAGATTTTCGGGTTGGAATTGACTAGAGGATGGAGGGTCATCCTCTACAAAATCATCCTTTCTAAAATCACTATCAAATCACAAAAATTATCCTACCAAAACAACTCTATGTAAGTCCTCGTCAATATTAGGCACACTGATGTTATCCTTGGTTGTCACTTCAATATCAGGTACCTGATTGTATAATTCATCACTAGGGGGAAAGGTATAGGTGAAGTTGCCTTATCTTTGTTTGCAAAACGGGATAATGAAGTTGGAGGTATCGATTCACTTCTTTGATTACTTGTACTATGAGATTGAAATAAAGGTTTTGTCAATACTTCTCTGTCCTATGAAACTTTTTTCACACTAGAATAATAGGATCATCTCTATCAATAATTTCTCCACTATAATGATAAGTGGAACGAATTTATCTACTATGTGACTATTCTCAATGAAAAAACAATCTTTATCATTTTTCAAATGCATAATGAGGGATGGTTTTGAGTTGATATATAGAAATCTAGTTGACAAAACTATAGTATACTTTCTCCGATTAATCCCAAGTTCTATATATAATAAATCTAGAAGCTGCTTAAATTTAATATCCTTTGGGACTCTTAACCTGCTAATCTCATGACCTATATATTCAACATCATCATTTGGTTGCGTCTCTCAATTATCACTATAATGCATGATGATCGAAGTTTTCATTATCCTGTGAACACATTAATATTGCTAGATTAGAGAAAGCGTTAAACTTGAAAACTTATCAAATGCATGTTTTGGAATGTAAACTTATATGTTCTGGGCATTAGACCGTGACGGTCTGTGACAGATAGTGATGGTCTGTGTGTCAGTTCTACATAGTCCTACACAAACTGTGTATACCATGTAGGTTTGACACAGAGACCATCACGGTCTGTTCACCGCTCACTTTGTCTTCTCTGTCAACATCTCTATTCTATTCAACAACTAATCGACAATACCCAACTTCAAACTTTGAAAAAAATTCAAAAGAAAAATCAACTTTAAAACATAATCTCAACAAATCAACACTATCTAACTTCAAACTTCAAACTTCAAAACACATTTTTAACAAATGAAAACTATCCAACTTCAAGGGTTTATAAAAGAGACAAAGTATTTTGGGTTTATTATATGAGGTTTGCTGAGGTTGGCTAGGTAGAGGAGGGGATTTTTTCAAATTGGTTATATTTTATTTTGATCTCCTTATTTGGCTATTTTGACAAATTTTCTAAAATTTTTCGGAAAAAAAAAAAAGAAAGAAAAAAAAGTCGTGGCATGCAGCAGAAGCTGGCTTTCTGGTTCTAGTCGAGGTATGTCTTTTGTCGTATTAAAGATTTCCCATAGAAAGTTGAAGGTTTGTTGGGAGAAAAAAGAATTGTTTTCTGCAAACTCGAAAAATGATTGGTGGCCGGTTGCGTATTCAGACAAACACGCTTTTATATTGATTGTTTGGACGCATAAATAACTTGACAAGCACAAAATCATTGTGATTGTGAAAGAGAATTGGAAACAAAAATGGGGGAGATGAGTGGTATCCCAACGATAGATGTACAAGATTTTCCAGACCAATACGAGAAACTGAGAGAAGCAAGCGAGGAATGGGGGTGTTTCCGGATAGTCAACCACAAAATTCCCTTAACCCTCATGTCAGAGATGAAGAAGGTGGTGAGATCTCTTTTGGACCTTCCCTTGGAAATCAAAAAGCGTAACACAGATGTGATAGCTGGCAGCGGCTACATGGCACCCAGCAAGGTCAATCCTCTTTACGAAGCCTTGGGTCTTTATGACATCGCCTCCTCTGAAGCTGTCCATACCTTTTGTTCGCAGTTAGATGCCTCCCCTCACCAAAGGTAAGTAAGTTTCCTTCTCTACTATTCTATCCATCTCTGCAAAACTGTATTTCTTCATCTTCATGATAGACACTCGTCTAGGGGAAAACAATTAAAATTGTTTCTTGAGTCCCTCCACTAAAAATTAGTTTATAAAATTGGTCAAATACTTAACTTTAGATGACAGATAATTTTTATTTATTTATTTATTTTTATGACTATTATGTGAACATCCACGCAGTTCAGAACTTTCTTGCATAAGTAGAAGATTTGCAAGTTAGAGCAATGGTTTTTGATCTGACCAAATTTGGAGCATATTTTATATAGGCCTATGAATTGCGTTCTCGAAGTTATTATCCAAACACATTAATTATATTGATTCTTCTCGAGTTGAACTTTCATTCTGTTTACTTGACACTCAAACAGAGAGATCATAAAGACTTATGCTCAAGCAATACATGAGCTGGCCATGGATATAGCGCAAAAGTTGGCTGAAAGTATGGGATTGAAGGGTAGTATTGTGTTTCACGGTTGGCCTTGCCAATTCCGGATTAACAAGTACAACTTCACTTCTGAAAGTGTAGGATCCTCTGGGGTACAAATACACACAGATTCAGGATTCCTAACAATACTTCAAGACGATGAAGATGTTGGTGGCCTTGAAGTGATCCGCAAATCAGGTGCATTTGTAGCAGTTAATCCCTTGCCAGGCACCCTCCTTGTCAATCTTGGAGACATTGCAACGGTGAGAGAGTATGGTCTTTTTTGTTTTTATTTTTTCAATGATTAAGGAAATCATTTTTCCGATGCTTACATGCATCTTCACATGATTTAGATATGGAGTAATGGAAGGTTATATAGTGTAAAGCATAGAGTACAATGCAAGGAAGCAACAATCAGGGTGTCAATTGCTTCATTCCTCTTGGGACCAAAGGAGGCAGCAGTGGAAGCCCCAGCAGAGCTTGTGGACTCTGAGCACCCACGTCTTTATTTACCAATTACTTTTGAAGATTATAGGAAGCTACGACTCTCCAAAAAACTTCAGGCTGGTGAAGCCATAGGACTTGTACTTTCTCACTCCTGAATTAACAAGCTAAGTGTCTTGCGGGCTGTTAGAGATCTTTCGCTTAATTATGATTAAGCTCTATTGAAATAAACAGATTATGTTGGTGCTAGTTAATTCTGGTTGTTGTATTCTCTGTTTTTATTGTTCTGGCCTTATAATTAGGGTCAAAGTGCCTTGTAGATTTAGAAATGTAAACTTTAAAATGAAAAAAAATCTCACTCATCTTGGCATCTTAATAAAAATATACTAGACATTGAAGGAAATGTTTTTGGTTTCATTAGTTCTGTTTGTAGGCAGGTAAGGGAAATTCCATCAACATTTTAGAAAAAAGTGCCCCTATTTACCATGATTTAAGGTGTTTAACAATTACAGGTTCCTCGAAATACAAGGGCCTCTTGTTGAACCGCGCCAGCTGAGAAATGGAGATTGAGGTCTTAAAACAGAACAATTACTCTAAATAACAATAGCTAGACTGGAATATGCCTGTCAATTTTCTTTAAGCGGTATCTCCCCCTGGTTTGGTTAGGAATATTTAAAATAAAGTTTCAAAAATGAAAAATTGTCCTATATAGAAACAAGTTTTAATCTTAAGTTGTACACGATCCTTAGTTTAAGTATGTAGGTAGTTGCCCGTCAGTTATATTTCTAACCAGTGGTGCGATGTGATGTAGAAGAAACGCGTAGTTGTGCATTTAAATTCGAAGCACTGTACATAGCACAAGGCAGGTAGCTTGTCCCTGTCCATCTTAAACGGGGTGACCTTTTCCTAAAGTAACACTTACCCTCAAAGATAAATCTCACCAAAACACTTAGTTCTAATATTTTTCTAAACTAACATTTCCCTCTTAACTTTCTAACAGACGCTAAAACAAATAACATTTCCCTCTTAACTTTCTAATAGATGTTAAAACAGATTTTTATAAATGAATAAAATATCATTTCTACCCTCCTTTCCTTTTTACCATCTTCCCTCTTCTCTACATCTTCATCACAACCTCTAACCAAAACACACAAAATTTTATACATAGAAAAGAACAAAAAAAAAAATTCAATTAATCGAATATTAATCTACAATTAGCCAAATAATTGCATTAACCGAAATAATTATATAAGATTAACTTGAAAAACAAGCATACCTTCTATTCTGGAACCAAACTTTGATTTGTTTTGGTTCAATGTGGGAGAGAATTGGGCACTCCCTTATCAACTATTGGCAAATTGAACTGTGTTCGGGGCACTCATTATAAAGCCTTTCAAGAGCCTCAACCTGCTCGATGTGTACCTCACATACTAGCCATTGTCTATGCTCGCTGGTTTACCATCCTTGCAGGACATTGCCATCTTCAAGTTCACCACCAAAATTCACAAATTTCCTACAACTAAAAATTGACAAAACCAAGTATCTCCCTTTACTCACAGTTTCAAGCCCTTTGCACATTGATTCACGTTACCCACAAAATGCTAAATCAAACCGAAGTGGCTTCTTATCCTTAATCACAAATTTGCAAACTTTATGAAACTTTAAACACTCTTAAAAGCCGTTTGCTGTACCCACAAGAAAAACTAACCCAAACAAAGCACAAATCAATCCAAACCAAACCAGCTCCTCTTTTTCTCCGAGAAAAATCGACAAAACCAAGTGTCCCCCTTGGTGATCGAGGCCGCCGAAGTCGAATCAATGGCTCAAAAATCTGGCCTTTCCGTCCTCCAGCTCCTTCCTTCTTGGTAAAATCAGCCCAAACACTCCACCACTCTGTCCACGCTTAGCAGTTCCTGGTCACAAACCTCATCCTCAATGCGGAGCCAGGACTTCAATGCTTCACCGTATCCTCCGCGTCCTACTGCCATTTTTGCCAGTTCTTTCAAGAAGTCCGAAGTCTCTGCCATTTTTGCCAGTTCTTTCAAGAAGTCCG
The DNA here is from genome assembly GCA_026212285.1 of Bursera cuneata. NCBI lineage: Eukaryota > Viridiplantae > Streptophyta > Magnoliopsida > Sapindales > Burseraceae > Bursera > Bursera cuneata. The sequence continues at coordinate 39,316 of JANLJB010004601.1, forward strand.
AAGTCTTGCGACATTAACATCTCCGTCACGTCGGGTTAATACAATTATTTGGCTAGTTGTTGATTAATATTCGATTAATTGATTTTTTTTGTTCTTTTTATGTATAAAATTGCCTGCGTTTTGGCTGAAGGTGATGATGGTGCAGAGAAGAGGGAAGATGGTGAAAAAGGAAAAGAGGGTAGTAATGGTATTTTATTAATTTATAAAAATCTATTTTAATGTCGTTTCAGAAAATTTGTGAATAAATGGTAGTTTAAGAAAATATTGGGATTAAATTTTTTATGAAATTTATCAGGAAGATCAGGGTAAATATCCCCATCTTAAACCCATATTTACTGATTCAAATTGAATCATAACCCTACGTACAAGTACAACTACATACACACGAAAGTTAAAAATCAATTTAGGTCTATAAGCCAAACCCAACAAAATTTACGCATGCACACCACCTCCCCTTTGGGGAACCAAAAAACAGAGAGAGGACATGACAGGAAGAACAATTATAGGATGAAACCTCACAACTTCTCATTTTGCTGTCGATAAGAAATAAAATAAAAGCTAACAAGTGTTTTTCTCACACAAGAGAGCTGCTGTCACTGTAGTCTTCTCCTTGGTTATAGCTTTCGTGGCTTAAACACTGCGTGGTCCACCCAGATGAAATGGCACTGGTACCAATGGTATTGGCCACGCTACTGGTAATGCTGATGCTGCCTGGCCCTGGTATTGAAGGCCACACGAAAGCCGGTTTGAAGGGTGGAACATGGGGCACGGCCACAGATCCTGATATAATCTGAAGGATGGCCTGTGTTTTAGGCCTTTCGCTCGCAATAGGATGTGAGCATGCCAGGCCAAGCAGCAATAGCCTTTCCGCTTCCTCCGCAACATAGTCATTCCCCAATCTCACATCCACGGCCTCTCGTATACGCCCATCCCGATGCAAATACCAAACCCAATCTACCAAGAACTGGAAACCAGCAATCTGAGTCCATGGACGCTGACCGCATACCACCTCCAGTAACACAGCCCCAAAACCGTAGACATCAGACTCACGGGTGGCCTTCCCCGTATGGAAGCACTCTGGTGCAATGTAACCCATGGTACCGGGCACCCCCTCCAGCTCCGCATAAGAGGTCTTTTCGTTGTCCAAGGCACGTGCCAAGCCAAAGTCCCCCAATCGAGCATTGAAGTCTGAGTCTAGCATGATGTTGCTGGCCTTGAGGTCCCGATGCACCACTTTCTGGTCGTACTCATTGTGGAGGTAGTGTAGTGCCGATGCTACCCCTGATATGATCTTGTACCTCAACCCCCATCCTAGTGGTCTCCTTTCTTCTAATTCACAAAACAGGTGATTATCCAAGCTCCCATTTGGCATGTAATCATATACAAGAAGCAGCATTCCGGTCTTGTGACACCAACCTACCATTACCAAGTTGTCGTTGATATGTAAAAATCGGTAAAACTAAAACGAATTAATTATTTGTGATTGTGAGTAGCCAGCAAAAATAATAATTAAACACCTACACTCTTCTGCTTGGTTTCTGAATCATATCGAAGCCATGTGAAACCTAACCTACGATATATAAACTATAAAACATCTACCAATTAATACTAATAGTTTGGTAAGTTCAAACTGAAAAGTGACAAATTAATAAAGTACGATATATTCGTTAAAAGAAAAGAATAAATGGAGAAATATTTAAGGGAAACTGGAAGCTGATAAACTGACAAGTGGACTTGGAGGTGGACCGTTGTATGTGCGCTACCACGTAATTGGTAGAAAGTAGGACCACTTCCCGATGACAAATCACAATGGCTGAATGGCAATAGCGGAAAAGGAAAGGTGGCTAGATGTTTTGGAATATTTTAGTGTTGAATAAATTTTATTATCTATTATTTCAAATTAATATAATACTCAAACCAGTTATGATTTATTAATAATTTTAAAGTCATACTACATTAGGCTGATAAATTCTAATAAAGATTTCGAATTTATATATTAGCTAGCTAGCAGAGCAGTTCTCGCATTTGAATGTCTCTAAATTTTGGTAATTAAAATGTATTTATTTATTAATTAAAAAATAAATTAGAAGAAGAAGTTACCAAGTAAGCGAACAAGATGTTTGTGGCGAAGACGATTAATGATGGTTAGCTCAGCCAAGAAATCGTCTTTACCCTTGATGCTGTCCCTGGAGAATTTTTTAACAGCGATTTCGAGATTCTCTTTGGGCAGCACACCTTTGTAGACCACACCAAAACCTCCTTGACCAAGCTTGTGTTTGTCGTCGAAGTTGTTGGTGGCCTTCTTCAGATCCCTGAACGGGAACTCCCTTGGAGTTCCTGGGAGGCTCTTAAGGGTGCCAAGTATATTGGGATCAGAAGCCGAAGCCCTTTTCTTATGCATGTAATAACCCAATCCTGCAATCCCTACCACCAACAATACCAATAAGGGTATACCTACCCCTAAGCCTATCTTCACCCAGAGGTTGTCCCCCTTCTCACCGCCCAAAACTTCCACCGTCAGATTCCATCTCAGAACACAGTTGAGTTCTGTGGCACTTCCCGTGGATGCCGCAAAACCGAAATAGGAATTTTGGTTGACAAGGCTGCTGAGGTCAAGATTCGCACTCAGAACTGGCGTGGAGGGCCTGGAGATGAGTGGTTTGTCAAGACCCTGCTCCTGTTCTGCCATATAAACATCCAGCGACCTATTAATGCCATCATACTGGACCCAGAGCATGTAAAATCTGGTACCGTTAGGGGCGATCTGGATGCCTAAGTCGGACAAGGATACGGTCTTGTTAGAGTGGATGCTGTTGATGTCGAGACCTATATGGTTGTCATCAGGATCAAAATCCTGTTTGAAAGTGTCTAACTCGATTGCAACGAGGTGGTTGGAGGGGAGGCCATCCGTGGTGGAGTTGGTCAAACCAAGGTATTGACCGAAGCTATTTGGAGGGAGGGTGGTGTGGTCAGGGGCTATGATGAAGGCAAAGCCCTCGCCAGGTTCTGAGGAAGTATTGACGCGGAAGATGTTGATGAGAAAAGAAGAGTTGAAAGAAGCCAATTTTGTGTCTCGCCCACCAAGACTTTCCCAAAGCTTGAAAACCCTGCTGAAAAAAACACGGCCTGACCTGTTTGTAAGGGTAAAATTACCAGCAGAATCAGGAGTCACTTGTAGCGCTTCATTGCTGATAGTGGCCGGATAAATGACTGAGAAGGTGTCGTAGTAAGAGCTGTTGAAGGGCCCGAACTCATTTTCTGATACTACTTTCGGCTTCTGTGCCTCCGAGATCCAAACGTGCACTAGGATAACCAATATGATGGCTGCAAGCTTTACTGCCCCGCTCATTGCATGCGCTGAGATTGCCGAATTAATTTTTTTCCTATGGGCTAGGCTATACGAAACACAAGCGTATATGGCAAGAGGTCAAGAAGAAACAAGTATCCGTCTGAGATGATAGAATACAGATCCTCTCAACGTTGTTCAAGTGTCTTGGGATAACAATACCAACTATCACTCTTGTCCTTTCCTGAGAATATTATATTAATTCATATCACTTTCCAGTAAAATCAACGCGTTATTTCCTTTTGGCTTTTGATATATAATTAAAGATGATCGAGATCAAATAACAATTAGAAAATGAATGTGAAAGACCCAAGTGATTGTATGATTGAATTACTAAAGCATGTGAAAGTCAAGCACACCTTTCTTTCTTTTATTTTTTATTTTAAAGAGGTTATTACGTTTTTCTTAATAACTTATATAGATGTACTCTTTATTAGTTGTTTAAGCATCTACAACCCAAAACTAATAATCATATAAATAAAAGTGAATATATATCTAAAACATAATATCTATTTCTTATAACCTCATCGCGTGTCGTGTGTGTGTAAATGTTATAAATAAAGTAAAAAATGGGGTCTAGCAGATGCTATGGAGGTGCTGGTGGAGGGCTGGACTTGGAGGGCTTTGCACAGTTTATCAAAGAATTAGCACATTTTTACCCTCATCTAAGAAGCAGATTGTTGGGCCTAGTAGATTAATATTATAAGACTGAATAGCATCGCTGGTCGCTTGCATTACATTATATTATAGTGTCGGGAATCTGAAACTGGATTTGCGTAAACTCTGAACATTTCAACTTCTCATGTGATGTCATGTGAGACTTCAAAAATATTACTGTACTCGTGCAGCAACCCTACCCTTCACTTACTCTGTCTGCACCGCTGATAACTAAATATAATATAGAAGTTACAACAAAAATTAATCAAGTTTCAATAACATGATATGTATATATATGACTGTTTTAGAAGTTACTTATCACGGAGTTATACTAAACAAACCATATAATATAATCAAATTGCAGTAGTTTAAAAATAAATATAAGGATAATCAAATTGCAGCTGACCTGAGGCTGAGGCAAGAGGGGTTAACTTAATAAAAATAAATAGACATAAACTAATAGTTGTATGTTTGTCACAGGAATTAAATAGTAGGTCTTCTCAACAAAACAAAAGACGTCTGAGTTAAGAATTTATTCGGAAGATTTTCGAGCTTGCCAGCCTCATCTTCCAATGCTTTCTCTTCTTGCAATCCAGCACAGACGGACTTCCAAACATCTCTTTACAGATAATTAATTAATTTCTTATGAAGGTGTTCAGATATTGCACATGGATAGTTTTCAAACATTATATCTACCCTATTCCTTTTTTTTTTTTTTTTTACTCATTAACAAAAAAAATTGTCAAATTGGGATTTCGCTCATGAAAAACTAAATATATATATATATCATCTCCATTTAATAAATTTTTATAAATTAACATATATAAATAGTATATTTTAAAATATATAATATGACAGGTACTTTTGTGCCTACAAGACCTTTAAAAGAAATAGGTTAAACCACACACTAAAAATTAATTAATTTTTATTTTAATTATATTATATTTATTTGCATTCTGGGATAGCCCATAAACCAGTGCTAGCGGTGTATGAGTTTGATAAGTGATAGTGGATTGGGGCCTTTCCAGTCCAGTCCACCTACCGCAGCCCGAACCTGGAAGGAAGATTGTCCAGAATCCACAATACATCGCTCCTTGGCTTCGGCTTTCAGAACGAAGCATTAATGATCAATTCAAATCTGTTATTCAATGGACGATCCTAATTCATAAATTTTTGGGCGAGAAAGAGATTAAGATTCAAGCCAAAGGTAAAGTTTCTGCTTTTGCTTCCTATCCTATGCGATTCCTACTTCTTTCTTTTATTCAATTTCAGTCATTCTTAGGGTTGATTTATGGAATACGACGCAATTTGGAACTGAAAACATAACTAGCTTTGATTATTCTCCACTTTATTCGGTAATTGTTCTGTTTGATTGCCACTGCCATGCCATCTCTTCGCTTGTAGCTTATATTTTTACTTATTATTCAAAGTAAGGAGACTCTTGTCGTGTCCTTACTTGCAATTCTTTCTGTATATGTTCAAGTGTCTTTTTACTGTTACAGCAGCGGTCTCATTATCTTCCTTGTGTGATTTGACGACTTAACTTAGATGATTTATTATTTCTTTAACCATTATTTTCCACTAGAGATTTTTTATTGTTGGTTTAAAGATGGAATTCCTCATTGAAGAGCGTTTCATTAAGGGATAGCATTAAAAATTGCAATATTTACAGTTATGCTAATATTTTTAGCAGAAACATCTGTCACTCTACAGCCATCGCAGATGCAACTTTTTTATTTTGTACACTCTGATTTTGTTTCGTTCTTATTTTTTGAATATTTCTCCAGTGCTAGACTGCTTAATGCCTCTAAAACAGTTTACCCGTTCTACTCTAATATTTTTCAATTCTTGTACAACATTAGCTAGTGGCTAGTGCAGGAAGAAATGCAAGATCCAAATATGCCACCATCTGACGAAATCTCAAATCCTAAGCTACGCAAGAAAAAAAAGCTTTCTTCGCTTCACTTACAGGGAAATGAAGTTCAAGATATTCAAAATGTAGAGGGGCCTCTGCCATTAAGAACTGGGCAGAAGGCCTCCAAAAGGAACTTAAAGTGCGATGTATCTCCATTATTCCAACAACCTGAGAGATCAAACTCAGATTCATTGCCCGACTCCTCAACATCTGGAAATGAGTACCGCGTGCTAAGAAGGAAATATTTACTGCTGGAAGAAGAAAGCTATGCATTGGGGAGGGAGCTGACAGATGTTGAAGATGAAGTAAAGGCTCTTGAAGATGAGAAGCTTGCACTCTTGGACCAGCTTGTTGTGTTAGAAGGCTTGATTGATCCTTCACAAGTAAAGTCCCAGGGGCCTCACTTTCCTTAGCTCATGTTTTCTTAACCGCACAGCAGGTTTCTATGATTGTATTCTTATGAGCGAGGGGAAGTATGTTTCTACTCTGTTTTTAGCATCTAAATTTGATTGTTAGTTATGGTGGTTGTAAACTTTTCAATTATTAGAATAGAAAGTAGAAATGATGTCTTAAATATATGAGCCTTAAAACATTAATATTTTTTTTTTCCATGAACTTTCTTCTGATATTATTTTTGTTGTTGTATGGTTGAATGCCTGATCCTAAAGATTAATAGAAGCCAGTCAAATTTTTCTTCCAGTATTGTTAGCTCCTGCACGAGTTCTTGATTTGGCGCTCTTCCATATATTAAAAGGAATAATAATTCCTTAGCAAATGAGCTCTGACAATGGTTCAAATGCTTTTGGATGAGATGTGTTCTTAAGTTGATACTTTTACTGGCTTTGTTGGTTAGTAAATCTTGTATTTGTAATTGGTCATGCGGATGGGAGATCATCGACCCCGTAGTAGGGATCAGTCGGGTCCAAACTCGAGAGGCTGGATACCACATTGTCAAAGCAAAACTACCTATATTTGATGCTGCCATTCTATATCCCTGGATTGGTTTTGGTGCAACGGGGGCCAACATCTCAAAGCAAAATGCAAAAATTAATTGATTTTCAGCCGTCCTTGGTAATATAAGGAGCTAGAATTTTCAGTCTATGTACTGTTTTATAAGGATCTTGATATGGAGAACGGTAAATTAGCCATATCCTTCTATTTCGAAGAGATGTCGAAATCAGCACATCCAACAGAAAAGCGGAGAAAGGATAGAGGACATTAAGATATGTTTCTCAATTCTCATACCCAATTCTTCAAGGTTCCATGCTGAGTAAAATTTAAATGTAAATTTAAAGCATCAAAATTAACCATATAGAATGAGCAAAAGACCAAAAAACACAAAGATTACTTATATTGCAATTGCATGCTATTCATTTGATGGATGATTTTACGATTACTCTGTTGTTTGCCATCTCCGAGTTTTCAAGGACGATTGTAGGTAAGCATGGATCATCCACATATGTATCTACGGTTGTATCTATAAGGAACCCAGGATCTCAAATTTCCTAAGCAATATCTACACTTTAAGCCTTGCTATCTCATCAACCCCATGTTGGAAGGTGCAAACCGTACAACAATAGGGCTAGTAACCCTTAATTTTCTATTCCTCCATGACAAGAACCCAAATCCATAATCCATCATTGGCGCAGTCAACTTAAAATGCACCGTGAAATTCATCTTTTGGCCATAGCGATTGAAGATTAGCCGCTTTGGCACAACAGTAACATTGGTACCAACAGGAGAAGACACTACAGCTCTATAAATACTTCTTGGCTTCCCGACGTTTCTGACAGTTCGGATAACTGTAAAGTTGTCTTTAAGATTTGCCACTGTGATAGATGGATAATTCAGGTTGGATGCTGTCGAAAATGTCTGATTACATGTGCTACTGTCTCTAGTGATCAGATGGAGCAACTTCTCATCATAACCAATCGAGCATAGAAACACCTTATAATCTGTAGGCTGTACTTCATAGATAAGTCCAGGATTCAGGACTCTTCTAGGGTCCACAAAGCCTGACCCATAATCAAACGCATTACCTCTTCTTCCTTCAGGATCTACTGTGATTGGTTTATGGTTCTTATCCAGGATAGTTGCTGCATTTTTCATTTGAAATAAAATGCTTAAATTATAAGGTTCTAGCAAAATATTTATGATCTAATGACAAAACAATCCCCAGAAAACAAGAAAACCAAGATTGAACATAGCTATGTTCTGAGACTGTTGGTTGATGAGTTGATATGAAATGAATTCGTCAAACCTAAAGTTGTTCCCTCAAATCAGTTCGTAGAAGGTGGTGTAAAAAGCCCCATAAGCTTTCATGGTTTGAAGAGGACAAAAAGTATACAGTCAAAGCATGGATCAAGTTAGTTAAGAAACAATTCTCGGAAACAAAATGGTTTAGAACTTGAATATACCCGTTGTCATGATAGCAGATTTGATAGCAGATGGGGACCATGATGGATGAACAGATTTAATCAAGGTTGCAATCCCTGTTACATGAGGGCAAGCCATGGAAGTTCCAGAAAGAATGTTGAATTGCATTTTTTCAGCTGCTGGTGACCAGGCGGCTAGAATGTTCAATCCAGGAGCCATGACATCAGGCTGCAAATCACAGTAATCAGATGGCAGAAACTACATCAACAAAGCATGAAGAAGCAAACAAATGATTACAAATCCAGTAAGGTAGGAAAGGAAAATCCTAGGTATTCACAGCATGATATTGTGAATCTCGTTAGTAGAAAATATTCTTGCTTATTTGTTTACTGGAGAAATCGGATATATAATTTATTGGGATAATTATTGCAGGATTAAATAGGGAATAAAACTTGTTGTAAGTGGAATTACTGAACTGTTTCATACTTCTGGATTCTTAGTAGAGATACTTACCTTCAAAATCTCTGGGGTCAAGGCATTGGGACCTTTTGAAGAAAATGCTGCAACACGAGGTGCAGGTTGAGATCCCAATACAGTTTTTGCAGGGAGAATCCTAGAGACGGGTTTGCTGTTAAATTACAGATGGCCTTTATCAGAAAAAAACGGAGAAAACTTCAATACTGAACACTCGAGTCTCCATCTACATAAACATAGAACAAACCGTGTATGACTAATATAAGATAAAATCCTGTCCCCGATCTCCTTCCCAATGATAGCTGAAGGGATCGCAAAGGGAATAGCAACATCCTTATCTGCCTCATCAATAAGAATCATCCCCACTCCACCAGCTTCTTTGACTACGATGCTCTTTGCCAGCTTTGACTCAGTCGAACTTTCAGCATGTCGACAGACCAAAACCTTCCTCCTGGCTTTGGTACTATTCAAGGAACTCTCCAGACAGTAACTACAGGAACAAAATAGGAGAGAAAAAAACAACTTAAGGTTTTCAAGGCATGGCAACCTAATTGCACTCAGATCAAGTACCCGTTTCTTCACCTGGATTGGTAAGGCGTAAAATATCCTGCGTAGGCTTCAGAAGCGGAGATGATCCTTGCAGAGGCATTCATTTCAAAGAGACTCAGACTTTCTCCCTGTATGGTGAGTGACAACCAATAAGAGGCTCTGGAATACCAAAAGAATCTTTGACTAAAAAAAAGAAAACAGCATTACCTTGAAATTAGCACCATCTCCAAGTATGATATCAGATGTGAAATCCCTGTCTGTTGAACTAGCAGCAATGGTGAACATCCATGGGGCAAGATTTGTTGCAGAACCTTGGTTTCCTTCATTTCCAGCTGAAGAAACTACTAAAATTCCGCGGCTTGCAGCATGGAATGACCCGATAGAGATGGCATCACTGAAATAATCTCCTTGGGGAGCATCAGGACCCAGCGACAGTGACAAGATGTGAACCCCATCTCTAATTGCATCATCAAAGGCAGCAAGTAAGTCAACATCATAGCAACCGGAGTTCCAACATGTCTTGTATGCTGCAATTCTGGCCATAGGTGCTCCTCCCTTAGCTCCTCCAGCAGCTAAACCCTTATAATTCATGTTCTTTACATAACGACCAGCAGCTATTGAGGCGGTATGGCTGCCATGACCAGAACTGTCCCTTGGAGATCTGAATGACATCGTCTGTACTACATCTTCTTCAGCTTCATAGCCACTCATATAGTATCTTGCTCCAATCACTTTCCTGTGTCATAAAATATTTTATCAAAACAAAGGATCACGTTACAAATAATACTCCATTAATTTCTGTAATATATAGTACAAACTATGATTAAACCTGTTGCAAGAGGAAGTATTGAACGCTTCTCCTGATTGGCACTTCCCCTTCCATCTGGCTGGCACGGGAGGCATACTAGTGTCACTAAAACTGGGGGATTCGGGCCAAATTCCTGCATCAGTTGGCGAGTAAAAGTAAATCCACCATTTTTTTTTTCCTTCATGTAAAGGAATCCTGATAAAATAGCTTCTAGTGAGCTGAAGCCGCACAAGTCGCAACGTATAGACAAAGCTGTTAGTTGCGTTTTAATGCACATGCGATGCGAGGACAGGACAAGAAGCGTTGTAGTATGATCAATTAGTCATTTAGTACATCAGAACAGGTGATGTAAGGCGACAATAGAGATTGATGACTGAGCACTTAATTGTTAAATAAACAAACGCCATCTGACTTGTGAATTGAAACAACAATTAAGATGAAAGCCTAGGATCAACTCAGCCCTCAATTGAAGAGGACAAGTTGCTGTAAATTCCAACAGAGCATTCAATTATTTTTCCCTAATGTTACTGCAACTTCAAGATCCTAAAAGAAATAGGGAAAGAAGGCAGGGCATTCAATTATTTTATCCATTTGGAAGTGATTAGGAAAGTATAATTGGTCCAGTGCTAAAGAGATACTAGAACAAGTAGAGCATTGCTCACTCTCACTCACCGGTATCAATGAAGCCAACTATAACATTGACTTGATTCTTGGTGGAGAATCCAGGAAGCTCCATGGTTTCGTCACCGGCAAGGCCCATGAAATCCCACGAGTGAGTAGTGTGTAGCCTCCTCTTCAGATTGGGAAAAACAGAAACCACACCTGGCATCTCTGTCAACGTATATACTTGTTAGCAAGATATATGGAAAGGAAAATTTATAAATCCATAAAATGATTTGAAAGCATTTGGAACTGACCTGCAATTAGGGAAGCTTGGTGATCTGTCAACTTGGCAGCAAAGCCTCTGAAGCCATGTTTGTAACTATAAACGTGAGAGGCTTGCGCTTGCTCCATGCTGTTGTGGCAAATTAAGCACACATATCACCCACACCAATCAGATAATAAAAAACAAACTAACTTGGGAACGGGAGAAGACCTTCCACTGTGAACAGCAGCAAGTAATTGATGGTCGTGCCTGAGAGTGTCATCTTGGTTTTCACCACTTGCGCTTCCCATGTAGACTCCATAAACCTGCAATACAACAAGAGTAAAGAGACGTCCTACTGTACTGGTTCTTGAAGGATTAGGAAAAGCCAAAACAAGGGAAGAGATGAGATGTACCTTAGCAGAAAAGCAAATGTTGATTTCTGCAAGGAGAAGAGCGAGTAACAGAGTAAAACATAGCCCCATGGAAACCATTTTTTTTTCCCTTTCAACTGATAATAGGAAAAGAAGAGATTTTGTTTTATAAACAAGAACACAGCTTAAAGGTTTATTCATGGATTGTATTTGTATACGTAGAAAAGTAATAAAAAAAATATAATATTTATATAAAATAAAATGCGAGCTACTGTTAGTGCGGATGAAAAGAAAGGGGGAAAGACAAGTCACAGAAGCACACTTTGCTTTTGAGGCAACCAACTAACAAACAAACAACTTACCCTAAATTCCGGGCACCGTTAAAAATTAATATCACACGACAGATACACAAATGCCAAATCTCTTCTTCTGCTTTTGCTTCTGGAGCGCCAATCAAATCCACCACAATGATATTTATTTCCTGTAATTTGTTTCAGTAGAGGTGGTGGTTGTTGAATTTTAATCTCAGCTGTAAAAAGATGCCCATATACATACATGAAAAGCAGCTTTGAGATCCTTTTTAGTTTAAAAGTTCTAGCATACTCATAGGGAATATGGTAGTTTTTATGTTTTTCATGTGTTTTTTACGGCTTTTGGTGGACAGAGACAGTGTTTTGGCATTTTCCATGAATTGCGTGCACAAATCTGCCTGTGTCTCTGCTCCCTCTGAAAAATGCGCCAACATTCCTTTTCTTGTGTAATTGATATTACTTGCACAAATGGACACTCGCGATCAAGGGCCATCGCATCATGACTCATGATTCATCACTGATGACTCCACTATCATATGTCTCGTGTTCCGTGATGATTCATCGTCTGGAGCGCGTTAATTAGTTGATTAAAGCCTTCCTTGCGGTGCAGGTGCAAGTGCAACAAAAGGATTTTAGTTAGTTTTACTTACCATATCATGTTCATGTGATTTTAATCATTAAAGATTATTATTTTGATTACGATGATGATGATGATTGATTATACTCTCATTCACTCAATGGAATTTACAATCATTGCCTGCCTTATTCCCTACCCTTCATCATTCTTAGAAGGCAATTAACCCATCCATCCATCATTGATGAATGATCATTTTGATTGACTTAGCAATCCACCCAAATATTATCATTTTCCACTCACTAACGTTCATGTGCCTTAACTAATATTCCCTTTCTTACTGATCTAAATCTTAATTTATGTTTACTATAATTAATCAATTCCATTATGTTTGCATTTTTATGGATTTGAAGTTGGTAGCTCTTTTAAAACTTTGATTTAGAATCTAAAGGCTTGTATCGGTTTGATACACTATTTTAATATGTTCCGTTTATGTATAGTAACTTTTTGAGAACATACCTTTTAATGAAATAATTTTAGTTTTAGTCATCTAAAAATCTAATGAATTTGATGAACATCTTACAAATATAAAAAATCACACTATTAATCTTGTGAATCTTATGAAGTGAATGATATTTTAAAAAATGTGTTTGTTTCGATTTATCTATTGACTAAATGAGTTTTTTTTTTTAACTTTAAAAATTCTTTTTAACCTCTTTTCAAGGTAGTCTAAAATTAAAGTTTTTGAGAAAAATTCTTTTAAAATTTTATATAAAGTGATAAAATATCAAAGATGTTTTTATCATATTTTAAAATATTTATCTCTTTTTCTTAATAAAATTATTTTGATAATTTAACATAAATTACTACTAATATTTTAATTAATTAAAAAATAACTTTTTAATAAAGTCACTTTTTTTTTTTTAAATTCTATTTCAATAAGATGTACTTGAATAAACTTTACTTAAAACTCTATATATTGAAATATGATAATAATAATTAAAAAAAAAGAGTAATGGTAATATATATTATTTTATTTATTATAAAAAAATAAAAATTATTATGTGGCTATCGCAACACGCTCATTCGCCTCTCTAATCTCTTTCTCCTCAGTGTGCTCGCTTCACTTCCCACAGAAGTATAGAGATACAGGTACACTCTCTTCACTCTGCGTTTATGTATATTGCTCATGAGTTTAGTTGTATGCAAGTGCAATCTAGTTCTCTGTTTTCAGCCATCTACAAAGCATTTGATATTGATGTTGTAGTATCTGCTGCTGCCCCTGTTGCTTGAAAAGCAGGAATGATAATGATGTCTGTAGCCATATTATCTCCATACAATTCTACTCTGTTATGCACTTCCGCAAAACACCCTAAAGTATTTCTGGGCGTTGGTCCAAGGATCCAAAATCAACTCATCACAATTGCAAGAGGGAACCAAAAGAAAAAGTTATCTTGTAAATTTTGTGTGTTGGCTGTAACCCAAGGTTCAGCAAAAAAATCAAGTGAGTCTGAAGAAAAAATCCCTTCTTGGGCTCGCCCAGATTCTGATGAGCCCCCTCCTTGGGCTAGGGATGAAGCCAAAGACTACACATCACAACAGAGCTTTGAGGTTCCCTTCTATGTATATTTGCTTGCCTCCACGGTGACTGCAATTGCTGCAGTAAGCTTCATCTTATTCTTCTTTTCATCTTTATTACCCAGAAGTAAATGATATTCTAAATTATGTGATCGCAGATAGGTTCAATTTTTGAGTATGTGAACCAGCGGCCTGTTTTTGGAATTCTGAACCGGGACAGCATTTTTTATGCCCCATTGCTTGGATTCTTTGCATTTACTGGCATCCCTACTTCTGTAAGCCCTTTTTAATTTCTTTCTCTCTTATGTTGCAGAAATTAATTGTTTTAGGATGTTGAGAGAATGCATGTATCTAAAATTTATACGGATTGGTCTGCTAAAATATGTTTCATGTGGACGTGTGATAATCTAACTTTCTCAAAATTTTAAATTCTCAAGATTATGTAAATATGTTAGTTATGATAGATATTTTCTTCATCCAACGTGAATTTATATGCAGGCATTTCTTTGGTTCAAATCTGTTCAAGCTGCTAACAAAGACGCCGAGGAACAGGACAGGAGAGATGGTTACTTGTAACAAAATAGATCTTTATCTAGGATTATTCTCTACAGAAGATGGCATTTGCAATCCTTACAATGTCGCATCCTTATATCTATTTTCTATGAAGGTAACTATGGGTCTGTAAAGATAGCTGTTAGTTCAGGAGAAAATTCTGTTTGCAGAAGTGATTGGTTATAAATCAAACTGCTAAAGCAATTCTGATTTCTGTGATTCACACAAGATTTGCCTATTTCTGCTGCAGAAGTGATTGGTCATAAATTGCTTACTTAAGATGAGTTAGATTGCAAATGGATGTTAATTATTAAATGAATGAGTTTGTAGCTTTGCACTTTTCATTGACGAAGATGAAGATAGATATTGTATTAGTTTGGCCAGATTATGTGGTATATTTGGTTTTTATTTTCTGACAGTGCTTAGTAACCCTCTTGAATCTAGTAGATGGTTGCCAAAGACTGGAAAACTAAGTTCGTTGGACTATTGTAGTATGTAAAAAGAGGTCTTTCATATGATTATACCGGGAGTGCTCTACATGTTTAGGGATAATGAGGAGCACATAATATCCTTTCTAGACTTGGTGAATAGCTGTACTATCAAAGAATGATTTTCTTCAGAAAGTGATTTGGGCTTGGGTAGGCATATAATTGGAGTTGAGGAATCACCTTAGAGATGTTTAGCATTACAAAGAAGTGTGTTTGAATTGGAAATCGTTGCCTGTTATTAATAATTTAAAATGACATTGCAGTATTGGTTTTTTATGTGAGACCTGGTAAATTTGGAATATTTTGAGTGCTCATTATATGTCTTCCAGTGCAGTGCAGTGCAATGGATTAATGAATTAAGTAATATTACGTTGGAGCTATATATTCTGCGTCAGATGTTGATGTTTCCAATTCTTGTTTGTATTCATGTACTGAACTATTTCCTAATTTACACCAAGTACATCCACGTGTCGGTGATCACGTCGAAGAGATTGTTCATGCTGGTATATTACTATTAGGAATCTTGGGAGAGTGCCTAAGATAGGAACGAGGGTCAGCCCTGATGAAGACGTGAAGGAATCGGATAATCTATGTTATTTGGAAATAAATTTTTTCACAATTAGTCTTAGGCAAGAGTCATAGTTGCCTTGGATCTCAACGTTCCAATTTGTCCCTCACGGCACCACCTAAGCCATTGGCATCTCTATGTACTAAGGATGGATACCTGTATTCTATTAGAATCGAACTGGAATCCTGCAATATAATTTGTATATATCTCCATCCACGTGCCATAAACGTGTCTCAACTTTGGAAGCCACACTCCACCGCTATTTCTATTAGTTAACTTAAGATCCTCCCATCTCTTTTCCCATGGATTGCTCTCAATCTCAAACACTAGAATCTTGCCTTCAACACAAGAACAACTTTCACATGACTGACGAAAGCTATCAAAGAAACGAACGACTGCAACGGGGACAGTGGGTCCGGGCTGCCATTTTAGGAGCTAATGATGGATTACTTTCCACAACATCACTAATGCTTGGTGTTGGTGCAGCCAGGGAGGATAGGCGATCCATGGTCCTCTCTGGACTAGCTGGAGCTCTGGCAGGTGCATGCAGCATGGCTGTTGGGGAGTTTGTTTCCGTTTCAACCCAAAGAGACATCGAGAAGGCAACTGCTGGCTACAGCACCTCGAAAACTAAGCTGGGTCTGGGAGAGACAAATGAGCCAAGAGAGAAGAATGTGTCATCAGATACGGTTCCTGAACCCAGGTTGGCCTCAGTTTTCTCTCCAGGACGATCTCCCATGATGAAAGTGATTACAGAAGATGCGAACAAGGCAAATACGGCAAAACTAACATCTCCTGCAATCAAAGTTATTGCAAAAGACGCTGCAACAACTACTCTGGAATTGTGGGAGGAAAATGGAGAGGAAGTTCTACCCAACCCATTTAAGGCTGCAACTGCATCAGCTCTAGCGTTCTTGTGTGGCTCATTTGTGCCTTTGGTGCCGGCCATACTTTTTGCTCGATACCTTATCAGGATCGTGGCGATTGCAGTACTTACCTCTATAGCACTGGCTATTTTTGGAGGTCTTGGAGCACATCTCGGTGCCTCACACGTTAGGATATCTGCGGCCAGAGTTCTGGTTGGAGGTTGGATTGCCATGGGAATCACTTACGGTTTGCTTAAGCCTTTTGATAGTGATCATAAGGGCAGTGATGATGGAGATTGATGTTACCATGTTATACTAGCTATGAGCTGATTAATATTGTTGTTAGTCATGCGGTTACCGATTTTATAAATAATGATGAATTATGTGTTAAATGATATATATGATAATTCAAATAAATGTCTCGTTATCTAGAAGAGTCATATATAATATTATTATTTCTACAAGTACAGAAGTTCTCTTTTTTTCTTTTTTCTTAATGCCATTGCCAACATAAGATGGATAAGGATAACTGAAATGGTTATATATATGGGACAATATCAACGACTACCCTCCATCAAGTCCATTCTCCCATAGTAAAAACAAGGCCTTGAACAAGAACACTCCCTCGTTTCCCATTTCATCTCGCTCTGTCACCCGCTCGCCGCTCCCCTCTCTTACTCCACCTCCGTTTTCAATCAAATTGTATGCCCCGGCACCTTTCTTTAGAACACCCTTTTGAAAGGGTATTCTCAGAAGTCTTGTTTTATTGAAGTTTATTCCATTTTTATTCGCATGATAAGGAATGAATATGTGCCCTATACATTTACGTTTCCCTTCGTAATTAAAGCATGTTCAAGTGAGTTTAGTCTGAGGGAAGGAACGGCAATCCATGGGTCTGTAATTAAGTTTGGAGTTGATGCTGATCTGTTTGTCGGAACGAGTTTGATTGATATGTACGAGAAAGGTAAGGATATTGTACATGCACGTCAGATGTTCGATGAAATGCTTGAGAGAAATGTCTGTGGGAAGGAACGACAATCGATGGGTGAGTTTAGTCCGAGGGAAGGAAAGGCAATCCATGGGTCTCTAATTAAGTTTGGAGTTCATGCCGATCTGTTTGTGGGAACGAGTTTGATTTTTGTTTGTGTAGAAGTGGAATGGATCTAAGTCGAGCTCATGTTATTGCATTCCTTATAGACACGAATGCAAAGTGTGGGAAAATGGATAGAGCGGCAAAATTGTTTGAAGTGATGCCTAATAGAGATCTAGTTTTGTATTGTTCTATGATAGAAGGACTGTCCATACATGGTCATGGCATGCATGCGGTTAGCCTCTTTAATAAGATGATAAGGGTTGATTCCTGATGAGGTAGCCTTCACAATTATTTTGACATCTTGTAGCCATCCTGGAGTTCTGGAGGAGGGTTGGCACTACTTTGAATTTTGCAAAATGTGTACTCTATTGTTCCTTCTCCTGATCATTATGCATCTATGGTTGATCTTCTTAGCCGGACAGGACACTTACAAGCAGCTAATGAGATTTTAAATTCAATGCACGTTATTGGCACCATATCTTACTGGTAGTTGCTGTGCGATTCTTCTTCGTCCTGTTCATCCCTTCACACGAGCAGCCAGAGTGTATGGTGTTGTAGAGTTTGTATAGCTTGTACTTTTCTCTTCATATTCATCTTTTCCTTCTTGGTATTCTTGATCTTCATACTCAGCATTATTTTCATCCATTTTGCGGTGAAGTAATTGTTTTTCTTTTGTAATTTGTTGATTTAAGATTTTTTTTTTTCCATTTGCTATTGGTTGATTTATAGAAAATTTGTATGCTTCGAGGGTATTTTCATATTTGTAAGGAGGATTTAACTTTTTGTTAGACAAAAACTTAGGTATAATAGTCTTTTCACAGGTTCTATTGCTTTGTCAACTAAGGGCATAATAATCTTCATGAGTTCCATTGCTCTGTCAACTACTGGCATAATAGTCTTTTCATGGATTCGATTGCTGTGTCAACTAACGGTGATAAGTTTGTGAGAACTTTTAAGGTCTAATTGATGTAAATGCCGAACATATTTTTCGTCTAAAATTAAGTCAAAATACGCGGATAGTTTTTAATATTGAACCTATATATATATATATATATATCACATAAATGAAGTCAATGAGCATAGCAATCTATTGCTCATTTATTTACAATAAGTGGTAATAAAATCGAGAGTAGAGGAGATAAGATGTGTGCTGTGCAGACTGCTGATAAACATAAAAAAATGCCTATACAAGAAAAATTGTGGGAATGGTGACAATAAGGTATGGCGAGGTGGTTATCAGTCAATGCTTCTTTCACCAACAGCTTCTATTAAAAGATTCCATAAAAAGTAGTATTTTCAATGAAACATGTTGTTCCCATCCTCATCTTTCACTTAGAAGGCACCTCTTCAAAGGAAAGGTAGTACTTTCTACTAGGCTTAAAACTAGGTAGTTGATTGCTTCAGACAGCAGGTAAATATATTTCTAGATACCCATTTAATTTGAGGACATTCTTGGAGAGGATATGATCATTATTTCCAAATCATGGAACATCAAGAAATAGCGGAAGTCTCCCCATCCGTGCCAGTTCTCTCAAGATTGGATCGCCTTGATCGATTAGTAAGTTATCACATATCAATGATCTATCATCTGCTATACATTCTGATGATTCCATTTATCCATCTAATGTTACTTGATGGATATATATGCAGCTGGAGTTGTTGGAAAAGAGGCATTACTTGTCAGCAAGGCATTCTATTTCTACAAGTGATCCTGTGATCACCAAAATGAAGAAAGAAGATGAGTGCAGGACTCTGTCATCTGCACTTGAAGAAGTTAATCATAAAGGCACCCTAATGGAGCGCCTCACCATGCTTGAGACTCGAGTATTACAGGTTAAGTAGCATCATTTTATTATATGAACCTTCAAATTAACTGCAGTTGGGTAAATTCCCTTTAAATTCTATTATCTCTGTTGGATATATCATATATATATATATATATATATATATATATAATTAAGAAGTCTCAAGTCGTGAATTGCTTTTGCGCACAGTTGAGCCTGGAAATAGAAGTAGGAAACACATCAGGGTCAAGCTTTTCCACCATTCAGATGCCTGAAAAAATTGAACCAACAATTGTTCGAGTCCAAGATAAGCAAGATCCTCTCATCACTCAAGTATGCGAAACAAAATCACAGGGTTGCCACAAAGCTAGAAGAGGAACAACTGTCAAGACACCTAGAAAACGGTTTGGATGGTTTCGGATGGGATGTTAATGCTTCATGTTTGTCAATTTTAGTCGCTATGATGAATGTATTCAATCAACAAATCTTGTAATGTAATGTTTAAGCACTCTTCATTCTAACAAGTATCCCTGTCAAGGAGCAATTATTGCTTTTATTTATTTTAAATTTATCATGTCATCCTCAAGTTAGCGTGTGTATATATACTGCTTAATGAATTGGGACTAGTAACATTATTTTATAAAGATTATAAGCCTATGAACAATAACCATTAGTCAACATATTCTGAATGGTGGATAACTTGTTATTGTTAACTTCAGAAATAATATGTATATAGATAAAGGAGTTACAATCAGTGATCTAACAGGCGGCCGGCGGCAGACTGGGTAGTGCCGATCGGCGGGTCGGCTACTGGACAAGGGAAGGCGAAGTGGTGGAAGTGGGTAGCAGTGTCGAAGGCAGGCTGGGACTTAGGGTTTTTTTTTTTTTTTTTTTAAAATGAAACACCCAAACGACAT
>JANLJB010004602.1:2475-38410 GCA_026212285.1 Bursera cuneata
ATTTGCTTTATTATCTTGGAATTATGCAGGCGAGAAAGCGTGGTATTGCGGGATCCCTTCATGGACTTCTTACTCGCGGATAACAAAGGTGAACTGCTCATGGCATGACCATTTTGTATTGCTTCAACTTTTCAAACTTGAATTGTTCACCGCTAGATTTTAGCAAATTATGATGCAAAATATTTCTTAGCTAGTTCTGGAGAGGGAATTACTATACTTTGCCACTAATTATCGGCGAGTGATATGTCGAGTGAATATATAAACGATGTTACGAGCTAGTTCTTTATATATATATATATATATATATTTCATGATTTCATCTTCTGATTTATAGTAGGAAAGTAGAACATTTTTGGTTATGCANGTGATATGTCGAGTGAATATATAAACGATGTTACGAGCTAGTTCTTTATATATATATATATATATATATATTTCATGATTTCATCTTCTGATTTATAGTAGGAAAGTAGAACATTTTTGGTTATGCATTTGTTTGACTTTCAAGAAAAGAAACAAATGATATTATTGTTTCACCCTTTCTGTAGGAGAGTAACGCCTTCCAGAATGATATTAGGGCTACTCCAAAAAAATAAAGTTACATGCACTCCAGAGTCTTAGAATATAATATAATACTAATAAATCAATAGCTATCCAGGAGTATATAAAATTATATCAAAAAAATTAAGTCACGGTAGCCTGAGTCATGTTAAAATGGGTGTGAACAATTTAATATAAATCATAATAATAAGAATCAAGGTTGGTGAAAACTCCATCTAATACAATTAAAATGTACAACACAAATCCTTTGTGGACACTAATTAATGGGTCATTTTAGGGTTTCATATAAAAGTTGTAAACGATTGAAAAAAAAAAAAAAAAAGTTGCAAATGGTAATACAATGTTTTTATAAGTGGAGCCTGGCTATTTTTCAATTTGACTCCCCTACCTGACTATTTTGGCAAATTTTCCATCTATTAACTACATTTATATGGAGGAGTTAATTGCAAAAAAAAACTGATAATGTCCAAAAACAACTTCTTTATAATCTTTTACAAAGTTTTAGTTTTATATATATAATTTTTATATGCATCGTATGTAAGTATAAGTTTAGATCCGATATACCCTAGCCAAATCCTAATCAGTGAAGAAACACCTCATGTCTGGGACTTCTTAAAGATAGTCCGTATAAGATCAAAGGAGGGAGCTCTGCAAGGGCAAAATAAGCCATAGGCAAGCCTGTTACTAAATATATTGGGAACGCTACTGATCTAAACTTACCTCTCGAGGACAAAGTAATGGCCGGAAGAAAATGAGACCAAGACTGAAATTATAGATGCAAAGATCAAGACAGAATGATGACAAAGACATTAAAGAAAGGCTCATCTTCAAGAGTAGGTCTAACCAGTTTCTTCTTTGAAACCACCGGGCGCAGTCACTGAAGTTCCGAACCCAACGGTTGCTTTGAGTAATTGGGTTTGCCTTTTCTCAACTGCCACGAGCACAATGTTTTCATTTTCAGAGTAGAGTGGATAGCCACTGGATATTCATCTAGAATTCTTTTCACTCCCTTCCTTGCTGCAATTAAAATTGCAATGGGTCTCGTTATGTTTTCTTGGTTCTCTCCGGCTATTAACATCCGTCTAATCTTCGTCGGGTAGTGGCACTGCAGACCATGGAAACCGTTTCGTATGATAAGTNTGGTGCATCCCATGTAATCAATTAGTGTTGTAAATTGATGTTGTTAAATGATGGAAAGAAATTAATGTTTAAGATAGTTTGATAGTATCATTCTTATATTCCATAAAGTTGCAAAATTAAACTAGTTAGCACGATACCATGCATACTTTCTTTTCAATGATTTCCTTCGTCCATATGCCTGCATACATGCGGTACCATACAACAAGACATATTAGAAGAACATAAGAAACTTTATATATACCATATATATATATATATGAGAATGGATCTTTTGATATAAATTTATAGTCCGTCATCGGATTAAATCCAATTGTTGAGATTTAAAATTAGAAAGTTGAATTCAATGATATCAACTCATCGATCATCTCAACATTGGATTACGTGGATGAATGACTAGAAATTTGTATATAGTTAAAAGATCCTCTACCTATATATAAATATAAGTTGTATTATTAGAATTTCTTTTATCTAAATTAGAAAAACAAGTTTAATCATCAATTAAAGCCTCTTGATAAATATGAAAAGACAATAAAAATATATTATCAAAATTTAGTAACAGAATGAACAATACTAACAAAATTAATTATGATGAAATTGTGAATAAAAAATTTTAAAATACTAGTTAGAATTAATTTAATTTTTTATATTAAAATTCAAAAGCTTATTATTATAATTATATATAATTTTAATAGTATATGATTTCATATTTAAAAAATTAGCCTTGACAAATCATAAATTCCTATAGTTTGGANTTTAGATTGTAATCAGTAGCTAAGAACATATTTGAGATTTTGTTTATAGTTAATTTTATATTTTTTAATTCTGTATGATTTATTTTTATCCAAAATTTTTAATTTAAATAAACACAAAAAATTCATTTAATAAAATAAAAATAGAAAATAAATGATATATATTATGTTTTACCCAAATTTGATTTACTAATAGGTAATAAATGATCATTTTCTTTTTGAACTTTAGTTTTAAAATAGAAATTGTTGATTCACTTATGCTTCAATGTTGTAGAATTATTGAAATAAATTTGATCCAACAATGCTTAGATACTTGTCAAAATTAAAGGGAGTTTAGTTTTTCTTTTTAAATTTTAATCTTGCCTTTATTTTTCAAATATTTTTTTCCTATTTTATATTTTTAATATTTTGGTTTCTTGTATAATAAATATTGACTTGAATTAATTGTGTTTGTTAAAATATGTGAGTTTTGAAACACTAAAATATAAGCACATCATAATTATAAAAAAACAAAGAAAATTTTTAACATATCTTATAAGTTAGAGGCTATCAAAAGTTTTCTTTATAATTAATATTTATGGAAAAAGGAAAAATCCAACTATGCCCAACTAGAAAAAAATTTACAATTTATGTATGCATTTACAACGTTTATATAATTGTTTATAATTAGCGGTACCTATTTACAATTTTTTTATAATTATTTACAATTTGACGTATCATACATCAGTCAAATCCTAAATTTTATGTTGGATCTTCTCTAGCTAAAAATTTACTGTTTAAATAAGAGTTGTAACTTACCCAACTTTGGTTAAGACTTCCCATAACAAACAAATCTCCTTTAACCTTCAATTCATAAGTGCCATTAATGTAATGTCAAATTTCGCCAACACTTTCTTCCATGAGCTTAAGAATTTTTCTCTTTAAAAATCCAGAGTCTCTTTGTAAGTCTTGCATCCCTCTCCAAAATCCAAGTATACATAAGTAAGTTTTGGCAAGCTAAAAGACATGGATGCTAAGAAAAAGCTTGCCATCGTGACCATGGTGATGGGTTTACACCAATAAGGATTAATGGTTGGGGCTTCTGCTGATAGATTGATAAATTAAAGCTTTTAGTTTTCTTTATTGATAGATTTATTTGGTTATTATTCCTTATAGAAATCAATCATTGTTCTGAAGTAAAGAACATTCCTCCATAAATCTTTAATTAAAGCAGGATTCTCTCCTGACCTAATTTTCACCTGAACAAATTGTAGAATATCATTAGTGGTTGATAGAAAAGATATTAGAGAGGAAAGAAAACAAACTAAATTCTAACCATATATGCTTTATTAAAGATGTTTAAAAAGTTAGAAAAAACTCAAATCATGAGAGGATTTTAATCATCTTTGGTATATCTATTTTCTAAAATTTTCAAATACGAAGATGGCAACCATCTAATGCACTTCGCACTCAAGCTCACCATGCAAAGAATGTTGGGGACCCTCTTTAGCTAAAAATTTGGCATTTAATTAGCAAGTGTAACAAACGATCAACAACTGGATAAAGTTCCCATGACAAACTGGTCTCTTTACACACTGTGATTTAGACGACAATTGTAATGCCAATGTGGGTATTTTCCTTTCTTTAGATCTCTTAAGAAATATCATTCTCTTTGTAAGTCTTCTCTCATCCCACTCCAAGGGATATGGATGCATACACAACGCTTGCCTTTGTGACCATAGTCATAGGTGTTTAGCCATTGGATCAACACCAAAGGGAGTAATGGTTAGGGCTTTTGTTGACGAGCTCCAAGCATGTAAGTCATCTGAGAATACCCAGAACCCTTCTCCTCCTTTACCTGCCTGTTGCTCAGCTCTACCAAAAGCTGACTTCCAATGCTTTTGCAGCCACAAGAATTTCTTCGTACTAAGTTTCTGTGACATATATGTCCATGCAGCTCCCTGCTAAATGCAACATGTCGGTCTCTCCTTGCTGCAACAGGTTAATCGCTTGAACTGTTCATTATGTTTTACCAATGGGTATGTGCTTGCTTATAAGCTTTTAATAAAAAATTAAATGCATCTATTTTCTTTATTTAAGCATTTTTCTTAAATTAGTTGCTTATTACTTTATCTGATGTTACCATATCATCAAAAGAATTACATATAAATCATGACACTATTAAGATAAAATAGTTTAATTAATTCTTGAAAATTATGATAATCACACCATCAACACTTAAATTACCCTTTGAAATAAATTGTCTAATTACTATTACTTAATCTATTAACAAATATAGTGTTGGACCCTTCAATTAGAATAGAATAAGAGCATTTTCAAGCTTTAGATTCTAAAGCTTGAAAAGTAACATAACATTCAACATGTTTCTGCTTTCATTCTTACCTTTCAACTGGTTTTTTTAATTTTCTTTCTAAAGATTTATATGACATGAAATGAGACTTCTTAAGAATCAAATATTGGAGATAATATTTAATTTCGAGATTGGGATTGCACCTACAAAGGTTAATTATCACAAACTACCGTTAAAGTGATGAATTACAAAGTTCAATATTTTTAATGAAGTGTAATACTACATATCCTATAATCTTATCTCAAATCATGCATCGCAATGATGCGGCATTGATTTAAACTCCATGTATTTCAGTATTATTTTTTTATTATTTTTTTTACGAAGCAACTTAATTAAGTTTAGTGTTACTGCCAAGAATTTAGACACCGGAGAGAAATGAGCATTCCAAGGCTCATTTGGTAAGTGGGCAAAGATCAAGACAAAAACACAAAGCTTTACCAAGAGGTCCAAAACCAATACATGTCTAAATTGTGTTACTCTTTCATGTTAACAAAACGCAGTTATGGAAAGAACTTGCACTAAATGAGAGCAGTATTTACCAAAACTCAACTAACGTCACTTTAACTATAACATCTTGTTTTTTTTAAAAAGATATAGATAAATAAACTCATTTATGTGCAAACTATTGCTAAAACTCATGTCTTATTTTTAACTATAAATTAAAAATAAAATGTTGAAAATGATCATTACGACAATAGTTCATAAATTTTATTAAAAAAAAAAATCAGCATAACAAAATTGAAGTAAAAAACAACAAAAGGTCAAAACGGGCCAAAGCCCAAACCTTAGTGGACCGAACCAAACCAAACTGTACCAACAAAATGGAATATGGTTTGATGCGAATTGGAGCCTGTATGCAGGTTGGTTCGGTTCGGTTTGACCCTAAACCGAACCACACTGGTCGGTTCCCACCCCTAACTTGAAGAGGAGATAAGGAAAATTTATAAGTTAATTGAGAATAGTACAGCAATTCATTTCCTATAAGGAACACAGTACAATTACAAACAAACTTAATCAAATATTTCACTCCAGTTACATTACAGTACAGTATCAATCTAATTACTTCGCATAACAAGTGAACCAATAAAATCTTCTATATAAAACTACCAAAAAAAAAAAAAAGAGAGAAAATAGTAATAGTAACCCTGGCTACTGCTTCAGAAAGAGTTGAAGTACGTAATAACATTAAAGACTAGGGTATCTGGAATGAACACCTATGATTATAAGCATACAAGTTAGGTCATTATATTTACGAAACAATGAAGACGACCACCATCTATGTACAGGCAAGGCAACGAGACCAAACATCTCAGGGGCTCAGCTCATTCAAAACCAATAGACATGAAAGTGTCGTCATTCAAAAGCGAGTCAATATCAATTAGCGCTTCATCATCATCGGCTATTTCTTCAGAGCTGCACAAAACCATATCAGCCTGCAAAATATTCATACAGAAGGACCTTTTGGTTAACAAGATGGTATAGAACAAATAAGAAAGGTACCAGAGTCCTAGCAGAGGATTTGACGTCAGATTTCTAAATTCATAGAATTTCAGAAGGAGCCAAAAGACTTCTGGTTTGTTATGACAGGCCTAAATACTCAAGTGGCAGAGAGAGCAACATAAAGCTCAGTGTGGCAAACACAAGAACAGTCACGGAATGACAAATATGAATAAGTTTGAGATGTCAGGCAACAAATAACCAACATGATCTTTGTCTATGAAGACTGAGCTTGTCTTAACTAATTCTTATGATTAAACTGTACAATGTGTAACTAAAAAATAAAGATGGACAAAAAAATTTGAAGACAAACTAAATATGTATACCTTGGTTTCACGGAGACCTTCAACAACATTCAGCAATCTGCGGTACTGAGCCCGTCCCTCGGGGTATTGAACCATGGACTTCACCCTACCGAGTGCTTTTTGTAACCTTTCTTCTGTTTGTTTCCTTCCTTCCTTGAGAAAATCAAAATCGTCTTCTTCCAAGGACTCAAATTGTTGATCAGGATTCTTAACAAGTGCATCTCGTCTAAACCCACGTAAACCACTCCCTTTACGTCTCCAGCGCAAAATAACCTTCTCCAGAATTCCTACCGACCAGGTAATCGATTTATATTGTTTTCGTACCTGGTGTCCCCTCACATGTGCCTTCGCACCAAAAGTTAAAAGTCAGCATTCACATTAATGATTATTATCTTATATACACAAGATTAATTGCCTACTTTGCAATTCAGAAGTAATTCTAAAGAAAACATGTTTAATATGAAGCTCTCAGTAACAGTCTCTGATACAACTGACAACTAATTTACAATATTAATAAAACAAAAAGCCTTTTACGTTGTTTGCAATAAGATTTTTTTTTTTTTTTTTTTTTTTTGAGTGATACTTAGAAATCCCTAGACCCTTCCCTTGTTCACCAAATTCTAAACCAGGGAATACTTCTGAACCCTACAATATGGATAATCAATAAACTCATTAGATTTATACGCCTTAAGTAGATGGCCCCAAAAGTTTTAAACACTTGACCTCATGGTTGAAACTTGAAACCAAGAGCTTTACCACTAAACCCAACACCTAGTTTGTGAAACCGTATTTAAATACTGCAACAAGACTCCAAATGTAACCTTTTTTTTTTTTAAACTATTTTTTCATCACATCACAAACATGCTAAGAGAATTTCAACTAATTTCTTTTTTCTGGAAAACAGAGAAGCTGTGTTTCTTTCTTTCTTCCCTCTCTCTTGATAAATAAACATATAATGCAAAAATAACGGATTCACACAAGCAAGCTAGCAAAAATCATTAGCTGGGAAACATCTAAAACAAAACAGTCAATCAACTGACATTAGATTTGAGTCAAATCTAGATTATGCTCTTAAATGTGACACTAACTGCTGACACCATGATTATTCTGCAGGCAATTTCACTCCCACAAACAGCCCTTCTATCAAAACTTTCTCACTAATAGAAATTTTCAAGAGACGAGAATAATTTGTCATCCAAGATCAAAATGAGTGCAACCGACGCCGATGTGAAGGAAAAATTAATTCAATTGATATGGGAGAGAGGAGAATTTCCATAAACCTGAATTCTAACGATTCTCTGTCGAATTAACAGGAACTCTTTCCTTTTCTTCCAACCACGGAACTTCTTCTGGATCTGTATAGCAGCAGCATGGGCTTGTCCAGGTCTGAGTGTCTTTGTTGCTACAAGTGAAATAGCATGCTCATCTGATATGCCAAAGTCATCAACATTCTCCAACTGTTTCCGCTGAAATGACTGCATCCTGAAGACTTGATGAATGCGGTCAGCAGCCTGTGTAGCATTACAGACGGCAGTAAGTGAATCCTTCAGTGACACATCTGAGCCATCATCATAATTTATAGGAGTAGCCATCCGCTCGGAAACTGTTTGCACAGCTCGAGTCTTTGAATCTTCTAGGCCACCATTTTCTGATGAATCATTCACTGCAAGGAGTGAGAGATGGCTGGTCAAGGAAGACTCTGCAAGAAAACCAGAGATTCCTTTGTGTCCATTTCCAGAAGCCAGGTCTGCAGGAGTTCTACACAGAGGAAATTCTGGTGATGGATCCGTCAATGCTCCCGGAGCTGCACCCAGAGATACGAGGACAGCCACTGTCTGCTCTCTGAATGAGACAAGAATTCAAGCAAAAGTCAAATTTAACAACATTAAGATTGTCTCCTGAAAGAAATGCAGGTTAGCAATACTTAAAATAGCAATTCAAGAAAACACAAGCAGAAAATTCTGTCAAAATCTTCAGGTCTCAAAACAGCTTACAATAATTTGCAAATACTTTATCTACTTATGTATGATGAAAGCAGTGTGCAGCTTCAACAATAGTCTGATTGCAGAGCTATGCCACACAGCATGAGAGAGAATTTTGTATAATAGAGTTCTAAATTTGTCTGAGAGTTTTTTACTGTGTTTTAAAAGGGACAGAGACAGGGTGGGGAGGGAGAACAGGACAAAAGCAGAAGAATCTTCGTTTTGTGAACTCCAGCAGATATACACCTTGTGTTTGCATACTGAAAGTAGGCAAAGACTTTCAGCTATTGCATTATAAAAGTCTTTGATGTTCAAAGTGGATCAGGAATAGGAAGGCTTATCGATCTAAGCAAGTACAATAAGTTTCCATTAACAGCAACACAAAATTTACCCTAGGTTTGCACAGAAATTAAGAAAATCAAGCTTAGAGATCCTTGCCTCCCACAATATGCAGCCCAATGAAGAGCAGTCCATCCATTCACGTCACGGAAATTGATACTAACTCCTGCAGTTACTGTTGGTTTTATGGCCCAATCATAACCAAGAGCAGATGCTAAGTGTAATACCCCTTGCCCCTCATCATCTAAAATGCTAGGTCCTTTACCATCTTCAATTACTTTATGAAGGAGCCATGAATACAGCCTCTCTTTCATCAGTTTCTGAAGGAGATGCTCTTTTATTCCATATTGGAATGAATTCGGTTTAGTGGTTGGCTCTGCAATTTGCGAGTTTTCTTCTTCCTCTTTTAGCGAAATGATTTTACCAATTAAGTTTCGTTTCTCACAAGCACCTTCAGATAGATGATTTGAAGGACTCGGAGGTCTCATACACAGAAGCCTCTCAAGTCGCATACAAAGAAGCCTTTCACTGATGGTATCACCATATATATCAATATTGTCTACATCTTTGACAGAGCCCACCATATACTCAAATTCTCGCACTTCACTACACGCTACTCTGTTGGAACATGTTACATAAAAAGGAACTTGCCCAACTGTGTGAGGTGGAGAGCGGCAAAAAAGAACGCCATCAGCTAATACGTCTGCTGGAACCTCCACTTCCCCAAACATACATGACCAGTTACATTTAGCTACCTCTTGATGAGTCTTCATAAACGTCCCAATAACCAGAACCTGTTTTATGGTTTGAATATAACAAGATGTAAGAAATAGAAATACTAATATGAACCCGTAAAATAATGAAATTAGCACTTAATATATTAAAGAAGCCAGAAAGGCAAGCTGATGTTATATGATAAGAAAGTATCAAATCAGCATTACTACTGACGAATCCCCCCACTCAAAAAGAAAAAGGTAACCAGGCATTTTAGAGCCAAAGAACTGCAATTCATATCAGAATTAAGTAATGGGAAAAAAATTCTACCATATAAAAAAAATTAAAAAGCAAAAATGAAGTAATGGAAATTTGGAATAAAATCTACAATCCTGTAATTACTGATTCAGACAAAATAAAATTGACAATGCATGCTTAGAAACCTAAAAACGGAAACTTGTTAAGAAAATAACCAATTGACCATTCTCATAGACCACGAATTACTTGCCGCATAGTACTAATTCTGAAAAAAAAAAAAAAAAAATTGTTCAGTATACCTCAATTTCTGAATCTGTAAAGGCCCACTTTGGTGAAAAATCAATAATGCTGAAAAGCTGATACTGGGAGAGAGAGGGGCATAATGAGGAATTCTCAACTACGTTTTCACATTCAACAGTGCTCCATGAAATACCAGAAGAGGATTGCATATTCAGATCTTCTACCTCCGGAAGTTCTTTAGTTACCCACCGTGAGAAGCTGTCAACTTTTTCCAAGCTGCCTTCCCCATCCAGTAATTTTTGTTTTATTGAAAAAGCATAATTGATATTACCTTCTCCATCCATTTCACTCTCAGAACTTGATTTAAATTGATAGTGAGATTCCACATCTCCAAGCTCCAACTGAAGATCGTTTTGTACGGACAGTTCACTTTGTTCATCAAGATGATCAGAAAATGGCTCAGAAGCATTCTGTAAACATGAATCATAAGTTCTTTGCTCAAATAACCCAACACCCAGATCATATGCAAACTCCAAATGTGAAGACAGGTCCACGTTCCAATTTGACAACTGTAAGGAATTATCTGCAGGGGGAATCTGGACGAAATTTTGAAATTAGAACAACTAATTTAAATGAACTTAACACTAGAAAAAGTAAGATAAATTGAACAAAAAAAATATAAAAAAAATCACAAGAAATTACAAATTTGTGAACAAGGAAAATGAAACCTCACAATTGAGGATGTTAACTGAGCTATATATATATATATATATATATTTCATTAACATAAAAAGATTAGTATAGCATAAGATTTAGTGAACCAGAAATCCATTAGACAAAAAAGAAAGATACATATAGAAACAAAGGAGCATAGAGAAAATAATAAGACAATATAGTCATCCAATCTCTATAAATTTTTTTTAAAAAAAAAAAGTCCCTTCAAATAAATGATTTAATCAGTTTATGATTAAGACAACTTCAGATCTTCTTTTGGTAATATATGCATACTTTAATCCTGACACACTAAGCATTGTAAAGTTTGACACCTTGGATAGAATGGAAGAAGCAAACAATTCTTGATTTTATGAAAAACCATAGAGAAGTGCTAAAGTTTGCATGTACTGCATCACTTAAGATGAGCTCATTGTTCACGAAATGACATCTACTTTCAACTCTTTTTTTTTTTTTTTGGTAATAAATTATAAAAATCATGAAAATATTAAACTTCGTTCCTAGAAAACTTTCAAAAAGGAAGCTGCTTTATCAGTTCAAAAATAAAAATTATAAATCGCCAATTTTCAGACCTCCACATCTTGGAAGCAAATTTAAGTGCAATGATGTGACAGTAGCATGGAAGGAGAGAAGAACACCAGAAGTGGAATAATTCTTCACCATATTCAGGATGGTGTTTTTTTTTGGTCCTTCCAAAGTACTGTTTCTGAAAATAACTTAATGAACAATTTTACCAGTTTTCAGAGCAGATATATGTTTGTATAGTCAGACTATAAAACGGTTTCAGGAATTAACCTTTTACGAGTAATCGAATCATTAGTCGTAATATTGATAAAATGTCTCTGAAAATAACAAATATTTCTTCTCAAAAGCAGGTTCAGGAACAGTCGTCTTTAAAAGCTATTTCCAGAAATAGTTAACCATGATCTTTTAGTCAACAACAATATCCAATTTTCAGAACAGGACAACCTTAAATAGAAAACAATCAAAGCCCTCCAGGTCTAGAAAACATAAGTGAGTGTTACAAATAACGAAAACTGCATGATACCAAAACTCAAGCCTCTAATCTTGAAACTAGTCATTCCATCCAAATTTAGAGCAAGTGAACGGTGAACAAATTAACAGCAACTACTTCTATAAGAAAAGAACAAGAATTTATAGCAGCTAGTACAAGTACCTGGGAATTTAATTGGCCTGGAAGAGAACTCAAGTGATCCCCTTTAATAGCAGTCTTGCCAGGTAAAAGCTCACCATTAGTCATATTTTCTTTTTGAAGGTTGACTTCAATACCAGCATGAGAAGGTACATTATCATATCCCCTGCTGCAATGTTCCAAGACCTCTTCCCAGGATCCTAAACCAAGAGTACTTTGAGACTCAATCATAAAAATACCATCACCATTATCTCTTGGTCGGTCTCCAGGAACCCATGGTATATAATCTCCAGGAATTGATGGCTGACCTTCACAACTGTCTGGTAGAAGTCCCAAGTATGTTATATTCAAATGCCATATCAAGTAAAAGCTGCTAATAGTGCAAAATTCATGTAGTGAACTTAAAACTAAAAGAAGCAACTCAAATGACAATAAAACTAGAGAAAACAATTCTACCTGAACTGCGAGACAAGAAATAGGAATTCAAACGGCCAGAATCCATCTTCTCGGTCATAGAAGCATTCCCCACTGGTGGAGACTCAAAATATATTGCAGATCTGGAACTTGCTTGATGACTATCCTCTCCATCATATCCTGTAAGTTGCAACAGAAAATGCACAAAAGATTTATAAGTTTGTCAAATTCATTATTCACAAAAAAAAAAATCTCTCTAACTCAGCAGGTTAAATTTTATATGACGAGAACAAGATGATCAACATCAATAATCAGAGGTAAAAGATACCAGAATCAGCATCTTCACATGTTGAAGTCAAAGTGCTTGTTGGGCTTGTGGAATCTGTAATTCCTGAAGGTGCTTCGGTATGATTTTCAGGGAAACTAAAAGACAAAGGGCTACTTTTTCCCAGACTTGATATACTTTCATTTGTCTCCCTAAGGCCTCCAACATTTGTTTTATTACCCTGATAGTTAAAAAAAAAAACACATAGTCAAAGTGTGTATATGAATACAGTCATAAGATGCTATATGTAGAAGACTTTTAACTCAGATAAATAATAACAGGGATCCTCAACATGCACAGAAACCTCCTGAATAAAAGTAATAGAAACAATATCCCTAGAAAATTATATAAAAATAGTAAAAAAAATAAAAAACAAAAAATCTTCTATTTTGATGACCACAAAAATTGAAAATGTACCGGATCTTAACCTAGTTATGGAAATAACACACATTTCTTGTAGCTATTAATTGGAAATGAGAATACCCCAAGGTCAAAGTAATCAAAACAATAGTGGTATATACATTATTACATAAATAGGAATCAAGAGAGAGATATTCAACACATCTTCTTTCTAATTGAAGCTTATCAAAAAAGAATCTTTTGTAGAAGCACAGACCAAGACCCAGACACAGGGCACACATGAAAATTTTGATATATGTTTGAAGCATTTGGTGTCTATGCATCCCATAATAAGACCAGTCTGAAAAATGAAATAATAACTACTACTAATTATAGTGAAGATGAAGGAGGAATACCTTAACTTCCAAATAGTGGACGAAAACTATGTGCATCAAATCCCTGACAAGTTCAACAAGCTAATGAGAACCAAACAACAACAAAAAATAATACTAATACACATAATAAACAAAAACAGTCAAATATTCCATTCATTAATCAATGAATTTTATAGTTAAAGGACATCAATATAAACTCATATAATAGTAAGGCTATGCCAACAAATTGAACAAAACAGTAAAACTCCAAGTGAGCACATATATGTACACATTAAATATTTTAATTTAAACAATGTAACATCAAGTTGTCAAAGAAATTTCCAACTAGCTTATAATGATCGACAATTCCAGTTAGATTAAAGCCTACATAACACATACTTTTACCCAAACCAAAAATGACTGGTTTAGTTTCCATGAAGTTTCATTTCAGTTTCAGCTTAAATATTAGCAAGGTGCTAATTTTGATTTGGTTCTAGTTTTCCTCCAAGAAAACCAAACCATACAAACACCTAGTAGACAGTGTGGATGACAAAATAAAGAACTTCAGACATTAAAAAAGCCCAAATTATAACAATATTAACCTTAGTTTACTCAATATGTGTATAACGATAATTTCAGCGATTTCAATATATAACAACGATAACAAGTCAAAATTATAAAAAAGACCAATGAAGATACTGAGATAAGTTCACACTTACTGTTCAAGCATCCAATAGCAACGTCTTTGGAAATGTTCATCGTCTTCTCCATGGGCATAATAACAGTGTAACACATCAACACTTCCAACCTAAAATTGCTTGAACAATTTATCTCTCAAACTTTCAGTTCATTTTATTTAATCTACATGTTACAGTAACATAAAATAGGGGAAGAATGCATGAAATTATTCAAAGCCTTAATCTCAGAGTTGACACCCTGATAGGAGCTAATTGCAACCTTACCTTTAGCTTCTCATGAGCTTCCTTCACTGTCTTTCCATCTTTTTTCTTCCTCCAATTGTGCCCATCCTTCCTAAAGTATCTCAGCACCTTTCGATCAAAGAGAAAAAGTGAACCACCTGATGGTGGAATGCATGTCAAGCTATAATGTCTGATATGGAAATGTTGCAAAGCAGCAAAAAGTTGATGGGCAACCAACAGAGAAGCAAAACAGTCATACATGAACTAGTGCTTTAAACTTTTTCAAATACTGTTTTCACTTAAGTTTCATAAATTTACCAAATACAAGTGCACTAACATGTCAAGAATAAACAAAGAAATTTAAATTTATAATATGTTCAGTTACCTAATATATCCATCAAGATAACAAATTACAGTGCCTACAATATACTAAATAATTTGAACAGACTAAACATATACAGCATTTTATACTCACAAGACAGAGAGGGCGGAAAAGAGGAGAGGAAGACTTGTCCAAGATATTACAAATAAACAACTAAAAAACAGCAACAATATGCAATAACATAAGAGTGTAGGGAACTTTATATCTATGACATGAATTGGAAGTATAGCTTGCGTGAAAAAATAAGAAGAAACAATATTTCCACAATAGTCAGTTTGATGGCAGTTAGTTCCCATATTTTTCCCATTTCATGTTGGGGGAAGGGGATGAGGGCGGGCAAGCAGGTAACTGATACTGTTAAAAGGAGATCCTAAGGAACAGGGAAATGAGGGACAAGTCATAACAAAGCAAAATGGGGATCAACATCATTAGTGAGATGGGCTCATCATCAATCAACGAAATATTAAAACTATTAATTGAAAAGAGAGAAAGAAAGATAACTGCACTATACATTTTTAGTCTGAATCTTTTACAAGAACTGCTATTTCCACTAAATGTTAGCCTTTATTAAGAAAATCATGTGAAACACATAGGAAGAAATCAAAGCTGATGCTGGAAATTACCAATGAAATAGTTCTACAACTTATCCAACAGCATGTTCAACGTTTGATGGTATTTATGTTTTCCATTCTCAAGAATACTCATAAAAGGTAACAAAACCGAAATAGTTGTCGCTTGTTCCTAAGATCGACATTATTTGCATAGCAGAAATTGTGAATCAGTTGTTAAGTACTAAGATTATAAAAAGGATCTTAGACAGCTTATTGTAGCCTTAAAGTAATGTTATGAGATTACTTCAGGGCTCTGACCGGTTGAGCTGGTGTTCTGAGAAATTAAATGATTACACGATCCATACAGGCAATTCAACAAGCTGGGCATCCAAAGCCTCCAAAAGCAACTCATTGTATATAAAAGTTAATACATTTTTCCCATGTAAGTATGTTGGCAGTGCAAAATTATTATCAAGTATAAGCTAAGGCTTTGATATTCATATAATTTGTAGTGAGCATACTTGGTGGTTGGTTTGGGGGCTCTGAGGCAATTTGGAACTTCTGATAATTGCAAAGAATTTCACAAATTTCAGCAGGTCGCAGCCACCTATGCTGGGCTTCCATCAGTAACTGCTGCATATCTGCATATAAAATATCAAATTCAGTCAACACAACACAACACAACACAGAAAGCATTTCTGGGAAAAGTACAGCGAAAACAGGACACTAAGGAAATCTGTAGTTGTAGGTAGCTTAAAAGAGACCAATAATATCAATTAAAATATAAATATTTGTCAATAAGCCCATGTGAAAAAGAGAAAGAAATTCTCCCAAAAGCATCATTGATTTTCCATGATATTAACACATTAAAAAAGAAATCCAAAGTCAGCAACTGAAAGTTCACAACTAAAGATAATCAACGCGTATCCAAATAACAAAATAATAACGAAATTTCACCTTCTCAGATCTACCTATGACTAAGACTAAGACTACGTATTCATTGAACAAATTATAGTACAAATATCAATCAATCAGTCATCAATTGATCTCGTAAAATCTGACCGTTAATTGACCTAAAAGAGAGATTAAAATAAGGAAATACGTAAAAAATTATAACAATAATATGAACTGAACGATTCTAGTATGAATGAAATGGAAATTTCGGAGCTGACCTAAGCGAGGGCCCAAGGGAAAGGATCGCCGATCCGCCATGAGAGTGAAGCAAAGAACTGAAGGAATTGAAGAGTCAAAATTTAAGAAATTTAGGGGATGCAGATAGAGATGGAGATGGAGATGCAGTCAGCGTTACCGAACGAGATGGAAAGGAGCGGTGAATTTTCTTAGGAAAAGGGGAGAGCGTGGCGAAGCTCCGAGGAAAGTTCATGTCGTCTAGTTGGACTAATTATTGCTCGCCATCTGGCGGGAACCTCCTTCCCCGAATTCACCCTGTTCACATTCGATTGCTAATCGGGTTTGGTTTCCATTTCAAAATTCGGATCTATCCATTTTGAATTTTTCAAACCGCAATTTACAGTCGGGAGCCAACTTCTGAGGAAGTTTCTGAGCCCTTTTTTCTTTTTCTTTAAAAAATAATAATAATAATAATAATTTGAATTATTGAGATATTGATACATATATCTTTTTATTTTCAATTATTTTATATTTTATTTGGAATTTTGCTACAACAAAGAGATCTACAGGCCATATATAGAATGAAAAAAAAAATTATAATTTTAGAAATATTAATTTATCAAAAAAACGAAATTTACTTGTCAATTCATGATTACATAGATATATCATGGGATCTATCGAATGCATTTTAGACTTTTTATATGATTGTATTTTTACATTACAGTTTTAAATTATAAGTGATTATTTTAAAAAGTTATAGTGATGTCAAGCTAAGTGCCCTTCTTTGACTGTTCTACTTTTATATGAATATTTTATAAGATAGATTATGTATAACATATAATAAGGCCGTTGATGATTGACCAAAAGGATCATTGGGTGCATATCTAACGTATAATCTACTTAACTTTGGAATAAATTTGTCAAAGTTTTGACATTTATGATGGAGTGCGATGGATGCCAATTTGTCTTTATTTTAATATGACCTCAACATGTTGAATTCATATATAGGTTAGGTTGCATTGACGTGGGCAATAATTTTTAATAGTAATATGCAAAGCAGCCACACAATATCTGTTCTTAGAATTGATAAATTATTTAACGTTACAATCCATCTCGTGATGCTATATATTTATTTAGTTCCTGGGATCGTAAATCCCAAGTATATCTATGAAGAGCAGATCAAATTATATTAGTGTTTATAATTGATTTCTTTTGTGTAATATTAATCGATCGAGTCTCATTGATAAGTTTTGTAAGATCTAGTACTTTAGAGCCCAAATCATGGATCTAAATCTATTAGTATTAAACATTTTTTCTTTTAAATAAAATCCCCTAATATGTGAAAAAGTGAAAATATGTTCTTGTTGTTGTAGGATAAGAAATCTTCGTATGTTATTGTATTTATTTAATTTATACGAGACTATCAGAACGGGATCTTGATAAATATATGTATTTTTATCTACACGGTATATAATTTTGGTTGACAAAGACCAAATTTATGTTTGAAATTGTTAGCAAAGTTTACAACCTAGATACTCGAATCAATAAACTGAACTAGGTTTAACGTGAATAGTAATATATAAATAGTGATATGAACGATGATCCATGAATATTAGGCACGTGAATAATTTGTGAGAATTGTAATTTCATGAACATTAGCCATGTCTGTAATAGTTATTTCAAAGATGAGTTTGACTTTCAACGAAAACAAATTATGTTTTACTTTGCTTTCACATTCGGACTAAACTGTCCATAATGGTTTGGACTATGATGGTCCGATGGTCTAAATTCCAATTACGATTTTTGATGACTCCAAGTTTTTTTTAATGACAATTTCGACACTTCAAACTCAAAAAATTCATCTAAACTACTCCAAATATTCTAATAGATCATTCAAACTTCTCCAAAATACTCTAAAACATTATTCAAACAACAAATTTCAAACCACGTAACTCAAATCTTAAATAAATAAAAAATACCAATTTCGACCAAAATAAAGATAATAGACGATTTACATTTTGGAATATAGTTCACCAGGGTTCAAAGGCCCGTTCACGTTGGATTCGTCTTTAACGTCGTCGATGATAGAGAGAGCATGAGTTATATTTTTAGTTGAGAGGGAGTTTGAAGGTTAGGGAAAGGAGGGACAATTTAGTCATATTACATATAAGTTGTTAGGAAAATTATAGAAAAGTATGGAAATGATTATTTCTTAAAAAACCCCCTAAATTTAGACTATTTGATATAAATTCCAAAAACAAAAGAAGACGTACAAAATTTAACAAAAGGTTGTGGCCCTTGGTCTTCTCAGTTCTTGGCTACTCTTCTTTGTACTTGCCCCTTTGATGGCGATTTGGTGGTAAGGCTAGGGATCAATAGGTTCAAAAAATTAGGAGAGAGTAGACTTTGAAAATTTTGGGAATGGTTTGAAAAATAAAGCGGACAAATTTGGTAGAAAAACCGCCAAAAATTGTAGTATTTTAATTTTAACATGGAGAGGAGAGATCACGGTGATCATTGCATGTATCAAATCGGCCATGAGTTGAAAAAATACTACCTTTGATCTTCGATGAATAAGCTCTCTACAGAACTTGGAGTCACTGACTTGTCCTCCTTTCTCTCTGAAAGACACGAGTGGGCATGCACGGGAAGAAGAACATGTTCTTATCAAACCGAAAGTGAACAAGGCTAGGGATTTATGTATTAAAAGCAACCATAACAAGAGAAAACATATTTCTCTGAGTGCGCATGCAAACCGTGTATTTTCTCTTTTGTTCAAGGCAAAAAGAGAGAGCCAAGTGGGGTTGACGGCATGAGAGAGTATTTTCCGAGGCAAAAGTGGAGAAAAAGAAGTTTAAAGTAGTATAGGATTTGAGAAGAGCAATCCTAAACATCTTTGCAATTTCTCTTTTGTCCTTTATTCAAAATAAAGGCAAAAACTAAGTTCTAAATGGGCTAAGGGTGTTATTGTCAACTAACTTTTATAACTTAAGTCCAATGAAGTTCTGGGCCTTAGTTTTCAAGTTAAAACACCCACGCCCAAACTCCTTTAAACCAATAAGCCCGAATCCTCTAATGCCTTATCCAAGCCCAATTTAATTTCCAAATGGGTCCAACCCATTTAATTAAATGAGCCCATTAATTACAGTACGCCCAACACACATTCAAACAATATATACACTCCTAAACATAATTACCATTTAACCTTGCAAAAATGTTAAGTAAATCTCATTAAATTGAATTTTAACTTCTTGCTACAAAAACAATTTAGAAAGAATATAAGGCAACCCTAGGACCTTAGTATAAATTTAATTACAGTTCTAAAAAATCACGTCCGGTACCATTTTATCTCATAAATATATTGGGCTTGACTCATGAACTCTGATATGACTCCACTATAGGCTCAAAGTTACACTTTTGAATTAAATATTCAAATTATGAGAGAGCTTAATATGTTTAATCTAATTAAAAATACCTTAAGCTTTATCCATTGGACAACAAATACATAAAAACCCGCATGAGATACAATAATTAAAATTGGATTATATATACCATTATACCCCTTTAATTACATCTTATCTATTGAGACCAATTTTATATCTAATGATTGAATTAGTTTAATGAACACATTTCATTAAACGTTCGGCTAAGACTTATCATTCAAGCCCCTCTAAAACCCTCAAAGACGGTGTCTCTTAATTCTTTTAGAGTTATGAATTTTATATCTATAGAATATTATTATTAATTGTCTCATAAGATAACAGTCCCAACTAGCTAAGGTGTTATCGTATGTATCAATAAGGTCTCAATTTCTATTATAATCAAATACTGCAACCTGCAATCCAAAGGTATACTATCCACTTAGGATTAAGGTAGATATGCTCAAATTGCACCGATATGAAATTTATGTTTACAGTAGTGCTAAATACACTGAAACAAAAATTTCATGTGACGCAGTTCAACGTATACAAGTATCTTTGCCCAAAAGTCACAACTTTAATATTTTGAGACTCATCATCCCTGCGAAGTCAAACGATACAACAACCTCATAGAAAATAAAATGTCTTATTCTATTTTTAAGTTGTGAACAAATTTGAGCTATAATTAAATTTGGGTCTCCCATTTACGATAAAATCATATATCCAAAAATTAATTATTTATAATAGCTCTGGAACCTTGATCATTAATGCTAAATGAAGATAAAAAGAGATACGATGGATATGTGATAAAATTAACACTTATTTATTCACAAATTATTGCTTATTTTTCATAGAAAATGCTCTCGGGCATCTAAAAAATATTTATTAAAAGCGGTATCATTAATTATTTGAAGATAACATTTTTAAGTATAAAACAATATGGTTTTTATTTTCCTTAAAAAAATTTACTATAATAATTATATTAAGGGAGGGACAATTTATACCTATTTTAATGCTCTAAAAACACAATTTGCCTGAATACCCACATATAAAATCTAAGATCAAAATTTTTACTCTTTACACCCTTTGTAATACCAAAATAAACTTTTACATTAATCTTATTATTTTATTTCACTTTTTTCTTTTGCTCTCTACCCTTATTAAAACTTTCTCCAGTATATGTTTTTTCTTTTAAAAAAAAATATTGTCATTCAACAAAGAATATTGGAATTTTAATGCACTTATCTTTATTTATTAGATTTATGGTTCCTAGAAATATCTTGTATCATGTGTTGTGTTCTCAAATTAAAATGTGTGCTGTGTCAATATCTGGCAGTGTGCAGTGTTAGAATTCTCCAGGAAAATGTCTCTAGAGTTTCATTTATCAAAGAGTCTTATAATTTAAGTCTCTTGCATTTTACGTACAACTAATTGAGAGTGTAAGAAGAAATACAAAACAAAGCTCTGTAGTAGCAACTTATCAACTTTTTGTGTCATCTCTGTTGTGGAATCAAAATAAAAAGGAAGCATTGCTGTGAAAACTAAAAAGGGTAGAAATTATGTTAATGATGTCTTGTTTGTTCCTAAATTAAATCAAAATTTACTTAGTGGTGGGCAGTTAGTAGAGAACGGTTACCGTCTTCATTTTGAAGATGGTGGTTGTACTATTTACGAAAAAAAAAAGAGAGATTTTGTGATTGCATATGTCAGAATGGAGAAAACTAGAAAATTTTCAATGGAGTTTCATTGTGAGACAATTGTTGCATTAAAAAGGAGATGTTGTCTAAGATACTTGGTTGTGGCATAGGAGGTTATGTCATCTAAACTTTGTTGGAATGAAGCTCCTTAAATAGAAAAATATGGTTAAAAGGTTGCCAAAATTTGAAGCAT
Source organism: Bursera cuneata (assembly GCA_026212285.1). Taxonomy (NCBI): domain Eukaryota; kingdom Viridiplantae; phylum Streptophyta; class Magnoliopsida; order Sapindales; family Burseraceae; genus Bursera; species Bursera cuneata. The sequence goes on from JANLJB010004602.1 coordinate 24,241, forward strand.
CATCTAATCCGTGTGAAGGTTGTATGATGGGCAAGCAACATCAAGTTTTATTTCCAAAGTAAAGCTCATGGAGAGCAAAGACACCTCTGGAGCTGATCCATATTGACATATGCAGACAAATGTGAAACCCTTGTTGGTGTATGTGCCCTAGAGGTAATCACAATATATATTTGATGTATATATAAATAAAAGAAAATTGATCTTTTATTATTATATGTGATTATATTACATATTAGTAATATGATAAAAGTCCATATGATAATATTACGTTGATATGATTGTGAGACAGATGTCGACATCAATAAGATATTATCATTAAATTGTTTATGGTCATAGTACTATAGAAATGGAACATCCACAGTTCGGATAAACTAGTGTTGCACTTGTACTGGTTATAAGGACATAACAATATGATTTTCACACATGTAAATATTGGGTGCTTATGCAAGTGTAAAGGAGAACACTGTTAGCTGTTTAAAACAGGAACATATTCACTAGACTCGACTCGTATGGAATCCCATTAGTAGTTTACATAAGTGTCTATGGGAGGTCCATCAAGGTAGGTGTATGTGGTCTTTTAACCTGAGACTTACATGGCCATCTGATTTAGAGATCGGTGTGCTTTGACACCTGTTGTCTGGAATCCCCAACAGCTTGATATACACTTGTGATTGGTTACACTGTGACCCATTTAGGAGTGAGTGCAATGTCAAAATAGGATTTATCACTTTGGATTAATGGAGCTAATGTCACATAGGATCGAGCGACGATTGATAAGGGCTGGCCAACACGAGAATAATTAGAGTGGTTCTAAATAATTGCTCAAAAATGAGAATCGGTTGTGATGAATCCGATATGTATGTCATTAATAGGATAGATACACTTCAGCGCTAGACCTCATATGTGACATCTAATATGAGATCATATTACACAGTAACTACGCCTAAATAAGCTTTAGAGGATCCTTTTTGGAGAATTGGGTACGCATGGTGTTTTGCTAGAAGCTAACCATGTCTTGTAAATCAATAACAATATATGGCATTTTACACGTGTAATTGGATAGTCTGATATTGGATTTACTGCCAACATATCTAAAAGCCTAATGAGTCGAACACAGATGACGTACCCATAATGGATTCACCGTGAGAGTATGGAGATAGAGAAAACAATCAATGGTTGATTTTAAATTGAACAAAGAGAGGAAGGAATTTTTTAAAACTGTTCCACGCCTAGGCATAGAATGGTTCCACGGCTAGGCATAGATAGTCTAGGTTTTATAGAAATAGTGTCTACAAAGTCAGAGATTTTGTGCCTAGGCATAGAATGGTTCTATGCTATGGCGCCTCAAGTCAGAAACTTCGAGCCTAGGCGTGAAGTGGATCTACACCTAGGCTTGGAAATGCTAATCAAAATATCAGCAAGGTCCCAAATGTTTTTGGATTGCCATTGAACATGAACTTGACTAATTTATATTAGATATAACATTATTAATGAACAATTAAGCCTAAATAGACTAGGTATATTTAATGTGGCTTGTTGCAAGTTAATTTGGCAAAGTCTATTAAACCTTATTTATTGTATTTAAGGGTTAAAGTGTCAAGTCCTAAAATACTTGGACTTATTAAATTTTTCCATTCATTATATAAAGAATTGATTTCAATCAATTCTTACAGGATTTTCATTTCTTCTCGTGGAGAGAAATGTGAAAGTTCTCTCTCTCTCTCTCTTTTCTTCAATATTCTGCCATCTCTTCTACACTCTTTTTCTTAATTTTTTTAGAAGAATTTGAAATGAAGCTAGTAGCATTTTAAATGAATTCCATTGGTGCTAAGTGTTCTTAGCCATTAGAGGAGGTGTTTGGAGAAGAAGTTTGAATCCCTTGAAGCCTTTGGAAGCAAACTAATAACATAACTTGGAGTTATGTAAGTTTTTCTTTTAAATTAATGGGCAAATCTCCTGATTGTTGATCCTAGTTGCTTAGAAAATCCCAACAACCCTCTTTAAGTCTTTACATGTCTTTTTTAACATTTATTGATGATTCTTTTTGCATGACTTAGTTATATTTTCTTAAAAAGAAATTATAAGCCTTTTTTGTGTTCAAGAGACTCAGAGCATTTGTGGAAAAACAAAGTGGTACAACATTAGAATAATTCGAAATGATAGAGGGGGAGAGTATACTTCTGCAGAATTTGAAAGATATTGTAAAGATGAAGGTATTTGGAAGCAACTACCAATAGGATATAGTCCTCAACAAAACGTTATTACGGAAAGAAAAATTAGGACTATTGTGGAGATGGAAACTTCAGTGTTAAGTGAGAAAAGCTTGCCAAAAGATTTATGGGTAGAAGCTGTGAATACATCTTTGTGTATTCTCAAATGATGTCCAACCAAAACTGTGAAGAACAAGACTCCATTTAAAGCTTGGAGTGGAATAAAACCTTCAATAAGACATTTAAAAATTTTTGGATGCATTTGTTATGTTCATATTCCCTTTGAAAAAAGAACTATATTTGATGGAAAAAAAGCCAAAAATGCATATTTGTTGGATATTGTTCAAACACAAAGGGATATCGATTGTATAATGTTGAAACTAAGAAGTTTCTTACGAGTAGAGATGTTATTTTTAATGAGAAAACTACTTAGGATTGGATGGAAGACAAGGAAAATGAGCTACCACATGTGATTATTGAAGAGCAAAGAAAAATTCAGAATATACAATAAGAAGAATATCCTCCAGATTCTTCATTTAGCCTATCAGGTTCCAACTCAAGTGTAAATTCTTCATCATCAATTTTTTCTGCTCCATAATAATCTCCAAGAAGAACTCAGATGCTGTTTGAAATATATGAATCACGTAATTTTTCTTACATTGAACCATAAATTTTTGAAGATGCTTAGCAACATGCAGTTTGTGTGAAAGCAATAAAGGAAGATATAAGCATGATAAAGAAAAATGAGATTTGAAAGCTTGTTGATCTTTCATATGATCGATAGGTTACCATAGTGAAGTGAATTTTTAAAACAAAATTCAATTAAGATGGAAGCATCCAAAAGCACAAGTAAGGCCTGTGGCTAGAGGATTCACTCAAAAACCAGGTGTAGATTTCTCTGAAACTTTTGGCCTAGTTGCAAGACTTGAAACAATAAGAACTTTGATTGCGTTTGCTGCACAAAAAAATTGGAGGATTTATCAGCTTGATGTTAAATTAACATTCCTTAGTGGAGTTTCAGAAGAGGATTTTTATTTTGAAAAACCAAAAGGTTTTCTTGTTGAAAGGGAAGAAAATAAAGTTAACAAGTTGAGGAAGGTTCTTATAGTCTAAAGCAAGCTCCTTGAACTTGGTATGCTGAAATTGACAAGTATTTTTTGATGAAAGATTTTCAAAGGAGAAAAAAAGAACCTACATTTTATGTTTTGAAGAAATAAGCTTTTATTCTGACGGTTTCATTGTATATTGATGATTTAATTTTTTTTATAGCAATGATGAAAACATGCTTCAGCAGTTCAAAAGGGAGATGATGAGCAAATTTTAGATGAGTGACTTAGGCTTACTACATTTTTTTTGGGAATTGAAGTATCCCGAATGAAAAATGGGATTTTCATTTCCCATAAGAAATATATAACAAATATGTTATTGAAATTTAGCTTGTTAGGTTGTAATTTTGTTGCTACTCATTTGGTTGCAAATGAGAAGTTAAAAAAAGATGATAGAGCAAAGAAGATTGAACGCCCAAAGTATAGAAGTCTAATTGGTAGCCTCTTGTACGTCACTACAACTAGACCTGATGTAATGTTTGTAACAAGTTTAGATTCAAGATATAATATATTAGTGTTGGGTTCCCAAATGGATCTTTGAACCGTTAAAAATACAGAACACAATCCCGAGAGAGGATTTACGGGTCGTAGGATTAATTTAATTAGTTCAGAAAGTAGTTTACCTTTCGTTTTCTAGTTCGTAATAGTCACTAAACCAAAGGGCCTTCCCCATATGTCTGTCTTTTGTAAAGGGGCAAATGGGTGGGCATTTCTTTCTTGTAGAATACTTCTACAGCTATTAGGATAAAGAGGAAGAAAGAGAGGTATGGTAAATTATCTAATAACAAAGAAGACGACACATAAGAATGTCACAAACCCTAGTCGTGCTCTATTCTTGCTCTACCGTTTTTGTGTTTAATTAATTGCATTGAATTCATTAGATTGTCTAGGGTTTTTTATGGCCCTTGCATTTTAAATATATTAATTAGAAATGGCTTCTACAATTTGATTAAATCAAATTGTGGAATGAACGTTCAGATCACATAGCTTTTTAATTAAAATAAAACCTTTCTGTAACTTAATCAAAATTAAGACACAAATCAAGGCTTCTAAGCTTGTGAGATTTTTAATTACTTAGGATTAGGACAACTTTTAATCAAATTCAAAGTTTCCAAATTTGTAAAAACCTGGGTTTCTAAAACCCAATTTGCCTTGGTTCGGGCTTTGTACATGTCCAGCTTGTACACAGGCCCAATAGCATACCCCATATCTAGATTAATGTGAGTCCAACTAACAACCAAAACTCAATCCAACATTAAAGCATATATTACTGAGTACACCACTCTCTTTAACTAATTCAACCCTTGAACAATATGAATATGTCATTTTTAAATTATATCCTTTCCTTTTAGTCCACATATATGCATAAACAAAATAGACAACTACCTAGGGGACCTAATGGATATATTTAATTAAAAGTTCCTAATTAACTAAGACTAGTACCTTATTATCTCATAATTGTAATTAGTGATGGCAAAGGGCCAGGCCGAGCCCATGCTACAGTACAGGCCTGGCCTAAGGCTCGGCCTAAGGTAGGCTAGGCTCAAGGCTAGGCTCAAGCCTAGGCTCAAGCCTAGGCTTTAGGCCTGTAGGCCAGCCTGGCCCGGCCTGGTACTATAGTAATTTGATTTTTTTATTAATTTTTTATTTTTATAAATTAAAAAATAAATTAAAAATAAATTTAAAAATTATTAAATAATGAATAGTGATAGGCCTGGTAGGCCTAGTCCAAATAGTGTAGGCCTTAGGCCAGGCCCAAACCTTCAATTTTTTTACAAGGCCTACCAGGCCTACCCAAAATAGGCCGGGCCCGGCCTGACCCGGCCATTTGCCATTACTAATTATAGTAGACTTTATCCATTAACTTTAGCTCATTCCACTATAGGCCTAGAGTTATACTATTAAACTAAATACTTTTATTACCAAAAAACTTAATAATTTAATTTGTTTAAATTATTATTTTAAGTTTTATCTATCGAGTAACAAAATTTCATAGATACTCTTATAGGATAGTGATAAATAAAGTTGGATCAAATTAATCGCTTTACCCCTCGAATTACATTTTTACCCTTGATACCAATTTTACATTTGATAAATGAATTAGTTTAATGAACTTACCTCATTAAATTTATTAAAGACTCAGCCAAGATTTATCATTTAAGATTTTTTAAAACCATCAAGATAGTATCCTTTAAACCTTACGGAGTTATGAATTCCATACCTATCTTACAAATTTAGAAACCCCAACTAGCCTACGTATTGATCTTTATAATAAAAGTCTTACTTTCTATTATAATCAAAGATTGTAGACTGCAAACTAAAGGTATATTATCTATTTAAGATTAAGGTAGGTATGCCTAAGTTGCCTTGGTATGAAGTTTATATTTACAATAATGGTTATTATATTGAACCATAAACTTCACGTGATCCTTATTCAATGTATTCATAATACATAAGTGTCTTTGTCATAAACTCTCCATTTTAGTGATCCAAGACTCATCACCCCCCATGAAGGCAAACGACACAAAAACCTTGTCCAAACAGAGAGCGTAACTTTGTTTATAGCTTATGAACTATATTCGAGCTATGATAGAGTTTTGAATTTTTCATATATGACTACCTCATATAACCAAAAGCTCCATCATTGTACTAGCTCAAGAACCTTGATCACTGGTGTTGTATCAAAGATGAAGGATAATAATGATTGAATAGAAACAATAACTTTTTATTTATCAACAACTTATTTACAATTACAGAAATATGTCTTACTTTAAGGGCATATCTCTAACAGCAAGGACCAAGTCAAATTCATTTTGGTGTTTCAAAACGAGTCCTAATATATTTGCAAGGGACATGTGATTATGGCATCATGTATAAGGCAACTGAAATTCATCTTTGATTGGCTATTCAGATAGTGATTCGGTTGGGTGCCTTGATGACATAAAGAGTACTTCAGGCTACATTTTCGCTCTTGGTTCAGGAATATATTCTTGGATTTCAAAGAAGCAAAAAATTGTGGTGCAATCTTCTTTAGAAGCCAAGTATGTTGTTGCTGCCAAAGCTACATCTTAGGTTGTATGGCTTAGGAGAATTCTTGAAGATTTTGGAGAAAAACAAGAAGGTGAAACCATACCATATTGTGACAACAAGTCAGCCATTGCCATTGCAAAAAATCCAATTAGTCATGATAGAACAAAGCACATTGCAATAAAGTATCACTTCATTAGAAAGGCAATAAAGAAAGGTGAATTTTGGCTTGACTACTGCAGATCAGAAGAGCAGCTTGCTAATACTTTTACCAAAACACTTCCGAGAGAAAAATTCTGCCATCTTCCGGAATATATTGGAGTTGTGAAGATCGTGCAATAAGGGGGAGTGTTCGAATTTTAATTAACTTATCTCTATTTATTAAGAGTTATAGCTCCCAGAAATATCTTGTATCCAGAGTTATGCTGTCAAGTTAAAATATGTTTGCTGTGTCAATATATGGTAGTGTGCAGTGTTGGAATTCTCTAGGAAAATGTCTCCAGAGTTGCACTTATCAAAGAGTCTTATAATTTGAGTCTCTTGCATTGTACGTACAACTAACTGAGAGTTTTAGAAGAAATACAAAACAAACCTCTGCAGTAGCAACTAATCAGATTTCTATTTCATCTATGTTTCATCTTAATTTTGCTTTTCTATTTAATCTCCAGCAAAGAATTCATGCCACTTTGTTATTACAATTTTTGGTAGACTTGTCTGCTACACAAATAGAAAATTAAACAAAAGACTAGCAATATATATATAGTAAACTATTCAAGAGATATTTAAGTGAAAATTTTATTTAAAAAATATTGGTGTTCAGAAGATTAATATGGGAGCAAATTGCCTCACCCTCAAAAAATATATGATGTAGGATATCTTGTGATAGATTATATTTCATTTGTCCATGATAAAGACCATATACTATAATTATTAATTAAATTTATAGATAGAGGGAGACCATATATTATTTTAGGTGAGAGAGGATATAATGTATGTTAGGAAATTAAGGGTTTAAATAGTAAAAGTAACTTTTAAAAGCTTTAAATGTAGTTGTTATAAGAAAATTGGGTTTGTCTATTATTTTTGGGTGCAAATAGCTCCCCAAAATTTGTATACAAATTCCAATAATATGTTTTAAAAAAAATATATAACGGTCTTCATACAAAATGATGCTGTATAATATCATTGGATAAGTAACTAGATGAGATATTTCAACTTATAGTTTTTGACTTAAAGCTAAACTTAAATTTATGACTTAAAGCTAAACTTAAATTTATGACCATTGATCTTACATAATCAATTGTTGAGATTTTGAAAGTAAAAAAGTTACTTTTATGATATCAATTCATCAACCATCTTAATTATTGGTTATATGAGATTGATGGTTAGAATTTTGAATCTAATTTTAAGTAAAAAAAAAAAAAAAATTATGTCAAAGTATCTCATTCCCTAAGTAAAAGTTAATAATAGCTAAAGGATAATTATAATAAATGATATGATAATCATATATCTAATGAGATTGTGTCATATTACATTGTATGAATTGGTTATATATATTGATTGTATGTGTAGAATCATTTATATTTTAAATCTCTAATCCTCAACATTTAAAAATGGGCTTGATTAGTTGTGAAAATTGCTTGTGATTAATGTTATTTGTATTGATTAAAGGCTTTTAATTTTTCAATTTTATCTTAAATATTTGATTAGAACTAATCACTTATTTTCCAATATAATTTACAACTTAAAAAAAAAAAAAAAACAAATGTTGGATCAAACTTTAGTCAAGTAAAGGACAACTCATTCATTTTAGAAGATTTAATTTAAGGATTAATGACTAAATCACTTGGATGAGGTGTCCCGACACATATATTAATAGGAATTAATATGATGTCATGCATTTTAGAAGGATGAGGTGTCCTAACATTTGGATCAATGGGAAGCAAGAAGGTGTCCCAACATTGGGACCAATTAAAAGCAAGGGAGTGTCCCAACACATGGACCAATGTGAGCTAACCAAGAAGCCTATAATTTGAGAGTTTTTTTCGTTGTTTTAGATGGCTTTTGATTGCCATTTTGTTTATCGATTTGTAGTAATTTTTTTTTAGCTTAGATTTAAATTCTTGCACTTGTTTTTTAATTTTATTTTAATTCAAGTACTTGTGTTTCAATTCAAGCATTTATTTTCTTTTAAACTTTTGTAATTTCCTTTTTATTTCAAGTTCTCTTTAATGAATTCTTTTACTCTTTTAAGTCATTCCAATACCCATAAATCTTCAAGGTTAATTCTATAGCCTAGACTTGAATGAAAACTTAAATGGAGAATGATTTTCTTACCAATTTATGAGTTTATGTTTCATTCCTCATTTCTTTGATTGTTGCCAAATTTAAAGTTAAGAACTCTTCTAGTAAGGTTTATTAGTTTGCTCTATAAATGCTTTGTAACGTCCCGACCCCAAACAATCACAATCAGAATCATAATTGATCGGTCGTTACCTTCAAACAAATTGTCAATTTGCTTCCCTTAGGGACGCATCCCCCACTTGAACCCAAGACCTTAAAGGATCAAGACGTTTAGAGTGAGTACCAATTGGGCTAGTAGGGGAGCAAATTGCCAATTTGTTTGAAGGTAACAACTGGTCAATTGTGATTATGATTGTGATTGTAATTGTGATTGTTTGGGGCCGGGGCGTTACATGCTTAGTTTAATAAAAGAGAGTATAAAATATCTTGATTTAGAGATCATTAGTGTCACGATCCGGAACCCCTTATATAGGAATCCCAAGGGTGCACTATGCGAATGCGAGAAAATAGAACGAAAATCATGTAAATATCCATAAAATATATTACACAAAATGCATTGGTTTTGCATAACTTTAAAAATCTCTTTTACAATTAAGTTAAAAAATACATAAATGCATGTCTGGGTCCATTCTAACTTTTTGGAAGTCTCTAAGTGAGCTCTGGAACATCCCCACCTGACGTCTGACCTTGACCTCTAGTACCTGTGAAAGGAGAAAGGGTGAGCAAACACAGCCTAGTGGAAAATCTCACAACTACACAAATCCAAAATAAAGTAATCAGTGAACAATCAAATCTCAACATGTATTCACAATTCCTTACAAATATCCCAGACTAGTGTTTTCCTTGGATCCCAGATCAGCCGGGCCAACCCAAGGACTAACCCATCCGATATACGATAATCTCTCATATCCACACCTCTGACATGTCAAGTTTCACACACTTATCACCAGATACCATTTCTCTCAACAATTTCGTCAATTCTGTCACAAAACCCTTATCCATATGTTCATTTCAATTATTTTCTTGTAAATAAGCATGATTTACACCACTATTATCTAAACCCATGTAACTATGTTTCCTACGTGTAAAATCCATACATGAACGACCATAACCAAGACCCATGCCCGATTTCACGCAAAACCCAAGAAATTCACGTGACCCAAAACAATATCACACGTAAATGCTTCACATTTCTACTCCTTATTACAAATACGCGATAAATCTCTATAATTCTCATAATCAATCCACATACGGGTTTTAATCCAACAATCCCAATCGGAAATAATCTAAATCTAACCAAATCCTAAGCTACATTCACAAAATGCACCGATTAAAATAAAATAGAGATGAGTAGAAGTGAAATCCTTACCCTGTGTTGATGATTTGCGGAAGCCCGAAGCTTTCTCTCTCTTCCTCTTTCTCCTTTTATCTTTTCTCTCTTCCTTTCCGTGTCTCTGTCGTTAATAATGAAAGAAGGGCTAGGGTTTTTATGAAATTTTGGAAAAAAGGACACAAATGTCATTTTAGAATCTTTAATTCTCGTGAAATTCTGAAACGGCGCCTAGGCACAAACCATTTCGCGCCTAGGCACAAAACCACACCCATGCATAGAACCATTTCACGCTTAGGCGCCAACTTTCTGCCTCAAATATGTCAAAATTTCGGGTTTCATGCTTAGGCATAGAATCGTTTCACGCCTTTGCGCCAACTCTCTGTCTGGCGAAAATATTCAGAATTTGGAAATGTCATAAACATGAAAGTTATAGATCTTTTCTTAGCTTTCCAACGCCACCTGAATCACCTTATTTCGATATCGAACGAAAAAATTATACCCAAAATACTAAGAGGTGTTCCTGTAGAAAAAATCAACTCAATTTGTTGGATTGCTTTCCCATTTTCTTTGTATTTTGCCTTCTCTATTGCTTGATTGCTTTTTCACTCACAACACAAACTTACACATCTTACATTCACATGTCAAATATTCATTTATATTCTTTATTCAATTTCTCTGGATATTACAATTAGGATGAATTATTTAAGTATTTTGCTTGGAGTAGCACTACAACTTCGTCTTTCATTAGCACATTGAAAGTAATCAAGACCCATGAAAGTTGGATTTCAAAGTTTGGTTGTTTCTTTAATTACTTTTGATTGCCCTTTTCATTTCTACATTTTTAATTCTCACAATTTAATTTTTGCATTTTTAATTCTTGCAATTTAATTTCCGCATTTTTAATGCTTGCAATTTAATTTTTGCACTTTAATGAACTATTATTTAATTTCTGTACCTTAATTTTTTTATTTAATTTATGCACTCTAATTTCCTGTTATTTAATTTCTATCATTTAGTTTCAGTTCTTTGATTTTCTTGCAATTTACTTGTTATCTTGTTAATTTCTTATGCTTATCTTTATTTGTTTTTCATTATTTAACTTGAATATATCATTTCTATCAAGTCAATCATTGAGGACAAATGATCCAGGGCTTGTCCTTGAACGATAATTTGACCCTCCTATACTTGGGAGTAAGACGTAAACAAGTCGAGTAAGGGGTTTAATATTACAAAATCTCCTTCAAGTTTTTCTTTATGTAACAAAGGTCAACAAGTTTCAAAAGTATCTCAATACCTGTTCTACTAAAATCTTTTAAATTCCAACAAATTCATCTTATTGTATACAAGGATTATTTCAAATAAAATAAATTATTAAATTAAGTTACTTATATTTATAATTCATAATTAGAATCATTAAAATAAAAAACCTTTGTGTAATTAGTGAATTTCAAACACTCTCAAGGTCTCTGAGGAAATATGACTTTCTCTAGAGACAAGATGTTCTTATTAGAGATCATCATGTAAAATCTTTTTTCTTTTGCTCTTTTTCTAATCATTTAAATTAAATATAATAATTTTACGTTAGCCCACCCGATAAAAAAATTATGGTTACGCCTCTGAAATCCATTAGTCAATAGAATTCCAGTAGTCTAATATTGTGTTCGAAAGAAAAAAAAAATTATTGTAACCATGAAAAGTTACCCATAATTTACATTATTTATTAATAAAAATACCTTTTTTTTTAGAAAATAGAAATCAGATGTTTCATCAAATTTTAATAAAAACTGTATAGTTTAATTGTATTTTTTATGTATAAACATTAATTTATTAATTCAAAATTGGCTATAAAAGTTCTTTTCAAAATTATTCATATGTTTTATATAAAATATTTGTTTATTCTAAAATTCAACCAGGGGTGTGTACATAGAATAGGGGTTTGTAAGTATTTATATAGGGTTATATAGGCCTACTCTAAAAGGGATATGACAAATTTTTTGACCTCCCTTGTAGTTTAGGAAATTACCTTTAACTACCAATGGTTTCAGAAAGTGACTCAAACCTCTCGTACCGTTAGTTCACACTATTGAAGTTGATATATTTTAGATAAAATGACATACTTACCCTTGACAGGGGGAGGCTTGTGTCACTTTAAAAAGAACCATAAAAGAGGTCAATAAATTTGCACAAAAGGAATAGAGAAAAAAAAAAAAAAAGGCCGAATAAGAATAACAAGGAAAGGATGAAGGGCAAGGAGGAGGAATGAGACTGGAAAGAGTAGTGAAGAATAATAAAATGAGAAATAAAAACTTCAATTAAGGTTATTTTACAGATTCTAAAAGGTGTGGAGAGTAAAAATAGGATTTTAAATTTTATTCATGGATTTATTAACTGATTGGTTGTATCAATAGTTGACGGATTAATATCATTAAATACGTTTTGATTACAAATCTTAATACATTAATTTTATTGATATGAAGTCTGTATTCCAATTATGATATGACATCATGTAAGTGTTAAGATAAATTTATCAATATTTATTATTTTAACTTTTACGTGAGTAGTAGGATAAATTTATTAATATTTATTGTGTTGACTTTTACGTATTCATTTTACATTCATATAATACTACATTAATTGAGATACAGACTTTGTATCTAAATAATTACTTATTTTAATAATTGAATCAAATAAAATAAAAATTAAAAATTTATACCAAAATTTTTTGTTAATAAAATTTTTTAAAATATCTTGGACATTTTTACTGTCTATTAGAATCTTGGAAGAACTTAAATTTAGTGGATTTTCTTGGTTCCATAACATAGATTCTTTTTCAGTCTCCATCTAGTTTCACATAATTTAAAGGCAAAATTTAATAATTACCAACCTAATTTAATACACATGTCAACGGTCAACAAAGACAGCCTCTTAATTTCTGTCAATAACATCTCCACGTGGCACTTTTATTTACTGACACGCTACCAATCACCGAAGCAACTATGGAATTGCGAGTTCAACTCCCATGAACCTGGAAGCAAATCCGAACGAAGCGGTAATTTTTGTCTCAAAGCAAGGGCAAATTCGTCCAATCGAAATGTCGGTCAAGCCGTTTGAAATAATACTCTGTGATCGGACTATTATTGGTTTGTTACACAGTTGATCAAAACCGCTCAGTCTCCTAATGTGTTTTTGCAATTGAAATGATTTTCTTATTCAAGCAGAACATAAAGGCAATTTACGGAAGCTTGACTGTATTTGACCGCAGACAATTCAACTCCCCTCAAGGCAACCGCTCCGTGCTCCCATGTTCTGGGTGATTTGATCCATAATTTCCAGTACAATTAAAAATAATTGAAAGAATTTTCAATAAAAATAAATTCATATATTAATATTTATTAGGGGAATATACAAAATATATTTTTTTAATTTCAACAAATTTTAATAAAAAAATAAAAAAGAATTCTAAAACAATTTTTATCAGAGATATATACGGTCAGATGTTGCTTGTGATCCACGTAACAAATGATCGCGAAGCATGGAATAATACCTCGTTGTTATTTAAAGGCTTGACTTGCTCAGTGAATTGTGGACGAAAATGAAACAGTTTGTAAAGATGTCGGTGATGCGAGCTCTGCTGAACGGCGGGAAGTCGAGCAACCGTTACATTTGGACGGCGACGGCTGTGAGTCGGCCGCTGGCAGTTGCAGAGAGAAACGGGATGACGTTGGGAGTGATGTACTGGAGGAGGATGATAAGCAGCGCTCCTTATTCTTCTTCTTCCTCTGCCGAAGCGAAAGTGAAAGAGAAAGAGAACGTGGAAGAGAAGGAAAAAGAAATTGTGGTGTCGAATTATTGGGGAATTGCTCGGCCAAAGATCAAGAGAGAGGATGGCACTGAATGGCCTTGGAACTGCTTCATGGTATCCACTCTCTCTCAATTTCTACATTTTTCTACGTCTCCATGTAAATTTTCTGCTCATTTTTAGATTTTTCATTGTAAGGATCTGAAGCGTGAAATTAAAGGTCAAACTAGTGAACTGATGAATTGCAGCATAAAATGTCATGTAGTAACATTGAAGGTCAAAATTAGTGTTGATATGGAAATGTAGCAGAATCCTTCAACAGAATGGTTTTTTTTTTTTTTTTTTTTTTTTTTTTTTTAAATACTCATCAATGTTGGCTTAATTTTCTTTT